>JAZHPH010000579.1:0-37289 GCA_037356405.1 Nasonia oneida | reverse complement strand
CTCTCTCTCTCTCTCTCTCTCTCTCTCTCTCTCTCTCTCTCTCTCTCGGTATATTGCGTTATTCCTGTACTAGACTGTTTTTTAACAGAGCCCCCTGCAATTTAAAATCAGCCAGATTGATTATATACCAGTATCAACATGGTATACAGGAACAATGCCACATACAGCCAAGAGAAAAATCAAAACACTGAATGCATTGCACCAACATGCAAATACTCTCTACTCTGTGCAATCATTTGCCTGCATATTTTCTTGACTGACTCTGAGAGACTGGGAATTCATTGACCATTTTTAGTTGATAGGAACAGACTCACACATGCACACACATATACTCAAAGAAAAATTAAATTAGAGTGGCAAATTGAGCATATTTAGTGAAATTCAATTTTGGAAATGAGATTTTTACAGTCAGTTTTATACAATTAAATATTATTCATTTTGGTATAGAAGATGAATCAAGTATAAAATTAAATGCTGAACAAACTTAGTCTCTCTTATTATTTTTGTAGACATTCAATCGTGGTGGGAGGTGCCGAGTATAGCGCACTTTTGCTCCTTATTCAGAGACGCCTTCAATCTTCTGGATTTTGATATTGAGGTATCTAATATAGATACAAAATGGCTTTTGCTCATTTAGGCACTACCCACGCAAGCTTGTTGCATGACTTTTATTTTGCAAAACAAAAAAAAACAAATTTACCTGCTGCTTAGCTTATGTTCTATCCTTTTATGTATTTGCTATGGGCTGGTTTTCATATTTAGAATATAAATTAACTCATACAAAACTGTTTTAGGATTTGGAGCAAGCTCTTTTGACAGATCCGAGTAGCACTGGCACCGAGGGTCAGGATTTATTGCAGGAACTCATTGTTAGGTTACTAGAAGGCTGTTTGCCTGATGACACTCGCAATGACATCTCTACGTTTAATTACCAGATGTTTCTTAGAAGACTCTTTCGTAAAAAGTGTCAAGTATGTATGCAGTAGTACTTTGGTGGTAATTTGAATAGGTGAAAGTGCAGACCCTTCTCAAGCCAATAATGATTATTTTTAGGAATACCAGTGTGACAATCCATTCAATACAGATGTAGACTTTGAATTGTTACCTCTACGTCGAAAAGTAGAAATCTTGAGGGCTCTCTGTGATTTCCGACTTGATGCTGCAGGCGTTGTAAGTATACCATGGTTTGTTTGATAAAATGAATTCGAAAGATGAAATAATAAAAAGGCTTTTTTGCCCAGGAGGAGTCACTAAGTGACTTGGACTCTGATAGTCTACGCGTTGAACCATTAGGTCATGACCGTAAGAATTCTGCCTATTGGTACTTTTACGGAACTCGACTGTATAGGGAGGACTACATTGATATTTCAAACACTGTTCTGTCCCCGAAACAAAAACAGAACAGGCCAAGAGACAAAAGACGTAAAAGGTGTCGGAGTAGATTGGCAAAGGAGGAAGAGGAGGAAGAAGAGAAGGAGGAAGACTGTCTAGTTTCAGCTGATAGTGAACATTGTGAAAGAGAAAGTATTTGGCAAGTAGTCTGCTTTACTCTTCAGGATTGGAGCCGTTTAGTTGAAAAATTCAAAGATTCTGTAAGCTTATATTGTTAAATTGAAAGAAAATACTATTATTAAAATTAATTATTAAATTTAAAAAATTTAAAATACTATTATTATATAAATTTTGAAGATTAATAAATTTAAATTTACAGAAACACGCAACTGAACGCAAGCTCTACAAAACGCTCTCACAGGATTTTATGCCTGAAATTCCAAAACTTTTTGACCTGAAGGAGAAACAGCAAAGGCGCAAGATTTTGCAGCGTAACCGCGCTCGAACCGTCCAAAGTCTGCACGAAAACGACGAAGACGACGAACAATCAATCATGGTTAAGAGCAAGATCAAAACAAAAACGAACAAAACAACAAAGAAAAGCACAAACCAAACATCGAAAAATGCGAAAACCGAGGTGGAGGTCGTACCGCCTCCGGTGCAAAAGAAAGGACGGCAGACCAATAATTCGTTGGCTTCTGCCGTTGGACAAATCCTCATCGATACACGCGACGAAGTAACGGACGTGGAGCAGAGTAAGAAGGGCTCTGGTGGAAAGCATGGAGGTAGTGTATCATCTGGATATGGGTATGGCTTTAACAGCATTGGTATCGAAGAGGAAGAACAGCAAGTTGGAATGCATAAAGTGCTTAATATATTGAAAGACCACGAAGACGCGTGGCCTTTTACAGATCCTGTCGACGAACAGTATGCACCAAGGTAAATAATTGAACCTGGAGATCTACTTAAATATTGCTAGTTAAGCCAATCAAAAAATTTATTTCACTAATTTACTTACTAATACTAATTACTTACTAATAGGTATTATAGTGTTATTCGACGACCAATGGACCTTAGTAAAATGGAAGAAAAGTTGGAGGAAGGTTCTTACAAGACAATAGGCCAATTTAAACGAGATTTTCGACTCATAATTGACAACTGTAAGCAGTATAATGGTTCTGACAATGGTAAGAGTTTGATTTTGTCTTGATCATTGACTCATTCTAATATAATATGCGCATGTAGTAATCTTTTCTTAAATTCTTTAGAATATACAGAAATGGCAATGAACCTAAAGGATGTTTTCGATCGAGCGATAGATCGATATTTGGAATCAGAAGAGTCTTGTGATGATTCGTTGTCTTGTGGTTCTGCTGCTAGTGTTAATTCCCCAGGTTACAAAAGTAAAAACTCTTCGCCATCCGCTATTCGTCACAGTCAAAGGCATAAACATTCACGAAATAAAAAGAATAAGTTAGGTAATAAATCGAGTAAAAAAAAGACGAGACAACGAGTTTATGACGATGCGTCTGTGAAAGAGGAGAGTGAACCAGAAACAAAAGCAGTTAAAGTTAAGGATAAGAAGACTAAGAAAAAAACGAAAAAGTCTAAAAGCGAAGTGAAAGAAGAACTGATTGACGAAGAGCAAGAAAATGAAGGTGCAATAAGTGACACAAATGTGATAAAATCAAAAAAGAAAAAGTCTAGTGATACCAATCAGCGGACAGTTACTAAAAATAGTAAAAAAGTATTGGTGAAAGAAGAACTGATTGCAGATGAAGAGCCAGCAGCCGTAAAACCAAGTAAAAAAGTTAAAAAGGAGAAAGAAATACGCCAAGGAAAAGCGGAATCGCGTTCTCCAAAAGAATTAAAAGAAAATAGAAAAAGGAAAGATGATTTTGAAGAAGATTATGATGTGGCTTCCATTCCCAAAAGTAAAAGTAGAAAAATTGAAAAGAAGGAAAGTAAGGAATTGGATGTCTTGATAGACAGGGTAAGAAAAAGTAAAGTTAAGAAAGAAGAATCTCCAGATAGATCAGTTGAAGAAGGTGAAAAACTGTCTTCTCCTACTGCTGTTAAGAAAAATCGTAAAGCTAATAAAGAAAGGCCAGAATCGCCCACTAAACATAACGATAAAGAAAAGGAGAAAAAATCCAAGAAAAAAAGTCATGAGCTTCTGAAAAATGGTGAATTAAAAAAGGAATGTGAAGTGAAAAGTATTGAGCGTACGACAAACGCGAATAAAAGTCCCGCGAAAAAAATAGAATCTTCGGTGAAGAATGATACCGAATCTCTTGACAGTCTTAAAGACAGAATTAGCGAAAGGCGACGAGAGGAGAAATTAAAGTTGGAACAAGAAAAGAAAAAGAAGCAGTCTCTTAAAAGTGATGGTTTTCACGGAACTTCTAAAAAAGTGCCTTCTAATGGTAGTACCTATCATAACGATGTTGATCTGAAATTAGGTAGTAAAAAGGTAAAATCTAAAAAAACAAATAAAGATGAAAAGAATTGCGAGAGCAAGAGTCAAAATCAAGAAGAGAGTGAGCCAAAGAAAATCAAAACCTCTTATAGCAAGCATACCAAAGGATCCGGAAGAGGAGATCCGGCTATTCAAGCACTCAATCAGGCCACAGAACAAACTCTTAATGTCAGTGAATATATGTTTTTTTTTACTGACATGAAATAATTTTTATAATCACATCATTTATCAGTGTCTTTTTTTAAATATTTTTCTTAATAAATCTTGACTAAATTTAATTACATTCGTACAAGTCGTTAAGCAGGTTCATCTGGTATGTCGCTAGTCAAAATGTAGATATTTTTCTGTAATTCTTATTTTGTTTTAGTACAAGAGATCTGATTCATTTAAGACATATAAAAAGTTAGTTTATAACAAATAATGGTTTTTGATAAAGAAATCGAATTTTTTATATGAAAAATACGCATATTTTTTATTAAACTAATTAAATATTCATGCATAGAGGTACCCATTGGTCGTTTTCAAAATCAATATAAATTCGTCAAATATTAGTTTTCTCATACAAAAATTTACGACAGAAACGGTATGATATACAATGAATATTTGCAAATTAAAACCAGGAAGATGTTATTCTCCATAAGACTTCATGGAAAATTTTATTAATAATCGTCAGTAGGGTATCCAAATGACTCAAAATTTTGTACAAACTTTTTGTTTATATTTATCCACGCGTGTGATTTTTCTTACTGAATCTGTTTATTTCTAAATCAGATGAACCACCTCAAATTTACGTGCATATATTTATTGTTATGCTACATTACGCGAGTAAGATTTGAAATAAATCTCGTAATTTATCAAGACAATTTTTTTAAACTCGTGTATTTCGATGAAAATCATTAAATTTTTTTCATACCTTTGCTGTTCTTTGTTCTATATAGGATATAAACAAATGGTTAGATGACGCACCGAAGTTATCTGGGTTTTCATCGGGCAACGATTCGCCCGTATTTCATGCGACGACGAGCAGTGATTCGTCACGAGTCACTCAAAGCAAACACCAGCAGCAATCCTCAGCAGCAGGCAGTACCGGTATGGCAAGCCTATCGTCAACGGGTGCAGATCAGGCTTTGTCGCGCAAGCGGCCAAGCTCTATGAAACTCCTAGGACCACACGCTTCTCTTCCGCTTAGACCCAAGAAAGTCCAGAGGACAATCGATCGGTTGCAGCCCGGTAAGAGTAAAGGCAACCTGCTGTCGAAGAAACCGCCATCAAACGATAGTGCACCTACGAATGATGCCGCCAACAGTCAGTCCGCCAGCGCTGACAGCGAACAGACTAGTCGTGAATCTGGGGATGGACCCAAGCTCAGCCTGGGCACGGTTCTGAAGAACGTCGAGTCTATCCAGCTTATATGCAAGAGTCTTGTTTCTTCGCCAAATCCTAATCTTTCTAACGATGAGGACGCGGAGGAAGCTACGAGTAAACCCGCAACGCCCCAAGGCAGTTTTGCAGAGGAACAACCACCAACTGGTAAAAAGACCTTGACGACTGCTGTTTCCAAGGACGAGCAAGCTGACAAGAAAGCTGACAGTGAGGAAAATCAGAAACCTAAATCAGCAACACCCAATTTGAGCGCTTGGTACGCCTTTCTCACCACTATATATTAAGTTTGATTGATTATACGATTTGTGATTGATTCGCTACATATCTCTTGATCCTTTCAAATATTTGTACATCTTGAACAGTTTTTTCCAAATCTGTTTCTACTAAACTAACCAGTAGATAGCGCTTGTATAAGTAATATCATGAATGAAAATACGGTGTTGGTTATAAGATAATTTGAACATAGGTCTAATATACTGCTTCAAGTAAAGAAATAGTGACCTATTATGCCACGCTTAACTGATGCGGTATAAGTAGTTCATTATTTACCTGGCATACCGGCCTCGCTACGTTCGGGAGCAAACCTCACGGTACGAGAATCTACTGTTTATGCCACGTATAGGCCTGACCGCGGATTTATGCTAGGTTGAGCTATGAAATACTATACGATACTCATATAAGTAGACCTTCACACCACCGCGTTAAGCACCGCGCCTATACATACGGTGCCGTGAAGGGCTATTTATGCCACTAAAATTCTAATGTACCAATCACGCATACCTTATCAAAAACATGATTTTAACATCTGTCTCATAAACCAGGTTCAAAGCGTTTGGGGCGCCAAAATCCAAAAAAAAAGATGAAGAAGACGAGGTAATAGCAACCGTTAATACGAAGAAAGATGAACAAGTTCCAGAGAGTAGTGGTCTTGGCATTGGTGGCAGTCGACAGAGGCGTATGAGTACAGGTGGTAGCAGTGTGAGCGAATCTGTTTCATCGTTTTCCCAAGAATCGCCACCAAGTGCTGGTACCGGTCGTTCACCGCATCAAAGTCAGCAGCAAGCACTGCCGTCTGTAATGCCGTCACCTGCTGCTGCTATCGAGCCCCAAATACGGGGAGCAGGGTTCTATCAGGATGCGCTGTCGACGGGTAGCAGTCCTTACAATAGTCCGTATTATACAACGCCGCCACGATACAGTGCCCAACTGCCACCTACGCCTTCACCTCAAAATCATCCACTTTCACCGGCATACCCGTCTTCAGCTGCATTTGATCAAGCCGCGGTGGCCCAGGCTTCTCAACAACCAACGCCACCGAGTCTCTACTCTCAAATTAGCCCGCAAACGTCACACCAGTCCTTCCAGAAACCTTCGCCACAGTCTCAATCGCCTACTCCCTTCTCGCAACAATCACCTCAGAGTGAGCCTCAGCCGTACACCGCGCCGGCACTGGCGTCTTCCCAATCTCCGGTTTATCCACAACAGGTGCGTAAATGTTGTATTTTGATATCAGCAAGTATTTTTATGATGTTTGAACAAATTTTCATATTATAGATTTACAAATAGCTTACTTTTTAAAAATAATATAAGGTACTAAAATAATTAAAATTCACTAAAATCATCTTTATTATCTGTTAATAGTCACCACAGTCGCTGCAATCTTCTCCGTATCCCCAACCGTCACCCCAGCCAGCTAACTACTCGCAGCCATCCCCGCAAACACAACCGCCAACTCCAGGCTACTCCCAGCCATCACCACAAACTCCGGCTAGCAATTATTCACAGCCTTCGCCCTCGCAAGCGGCGTCGCTAAATTTTTCGCAGCCTTCGCCGCAGCAACAACATTCGCCGTACTCGCAGTCATCACCTCAGCCACCCCCAAGCTACTCGCAGCCGTCGCCACAATCGCAACAACATTCGCCGTATTCACAGCCGTCGCCACAGCAGCCTAACTATTCGCAGGTTTCACCGAGGCCGCCGTCTTCAACGTCGTATTCACAGCCATCTCCTCAGCCACCCGGTTACAACGCTCAGACGCCCAGCCCATATTCTCAACCAGATTTAGGTACATAGATTATTCGTTTTGTAATTACAGGAGCATAAGATTAAAAAATACTTGATTGACTTATGATTGATTACTTGATTTTGATTCAATGAAAATACGTTATCTCTAGTCATAGCGCAGCCGTCACCGCAACCACGAGGTTATTCGCAGACGTCACCACAGCAGCCACCACCAAGCTATTCGCAACCGTCACCTCAAACGCCTTCTCCGTACTCAGCACAACCATCACCTCAACAACAATCAACAACATATTCGCAACCATCACCGCAAACGCCGCCAAGCTATTCGCAACCTTCGCCTCAGCAACCTAGAGCGTATTCACTCCCATCACCTCAACAGTCAGTCAGCAGTGTGCAGCAGCAACAGCAAATTTCTAGCTATTCTCAGCCTTCACCTCAAAGTCAGACACAGCAGCGGCAACAGATTCAGGCTGGTTTTGCCAAAAGCACTGAAGACTACACTCAAAATTTGTCGACATTGCCTGCGTTTAGTCAGCAAGTTAAATCTGCATATTTGCAATCATCTGCAGCCTCGACACCAATAGTTAAACCTGCGGCTACTAAGGACAAGCAAGTGCAACAACAGCAATCAACAGCTGAACAGCATTTGGCAGTTTTAAATCAACAGGTGTATCAATCGGCTACAAGTACACAATATCCTCCGAATTATCCTGGAAACGTATTCCCATCCACTGACAGGATGAGCAGCCAACTGAGTACGGAGCCGACCGGTAGGTCTACTACTTCCAGACTGACAAACCATGAAGCGCAGCAACATCTAGCTCAACAGAGACAGGTACGTTCCATTTTATTTTTACCAGTTTATAACAAATTTTTCGGCTGGTTAGAAAAATGTTCCATTGCCATCCGTGTTTAACAACTGGAAAAGATTATTGATTGATATTTATTGAAAAATTACTTCATAAAAGATTTTATGTCCACAGGTAGCAGCAAATCGTTTGCAATCTCAACAGAGTCAAGATCAGCAGTCACAGCTGCTAAGCTTTCAACAAAATCTGGCGAGCCACGAATCTCTTTACTCGAGCGGGTTTCAAACGACGCCGTACCCTATGCCGAATGCTGCCTGTCGACCTGTATATCCTGGTTACTTTGACACTAGTGCAAAAAGTACGCCTAGTGTTTCTAGTTCTGGTGGCAGCTTGACTCCAGTGAAAAAGCGTATGTATAATGAGCCTTCCACTGCCCCAGATGCAGCGGCACAGCGCGCGCCTGGTCAAGATCAGTTTGGCTTTGACTCACTTATGGCCCTCGCACATTCACAGTCCGACGTACCTAATCAGTTCGACAGTAGTTTTGCTAGCAGTCTCGCCGATTCAGTCAATTCGAATTCGCCTTATGCAAGGCTGCAACTAGGCTTGGTTGCTAGAAATGCTAAGGAAACTCAGCAACTGCTCTCCATACCGCGACCAAGTGGCAAAAATGACCCTCTTGCTGCTTATGCAAGAAGCTCTGCCCCCGGTCAGTCTGAGCTTGATCTCAATCTTCTACAAAGTTTACAAAACGCTGCGGCTAAGAACACGGGTATGTTATCTATGTCGAGACGCGTAACAGAACAGCCAACACCGGCACAATCCACTCCTGCCCCAAAAGCCAGCAAGAGGAGCAAGAAGAGTAAGGCACAGCAGCAGCAACAGCAGCAACAGCAACAACAACAGCAACAGCTTAACGTAGGCATTGACCAGCAGACAGGCATTCCTGGTTTTCCACAGTATGGTTCTGTTGGAACTGATCCCATTGGCAGTCTTAAACAGTCGGCCGTAGGTGGTAGCGCTTTTAATTTTGCCACCTCTGCTGGAACTGCCAACAGTTCACCTTTCTATGACAAAGAAGCCACGGCTTCAGCAGCTGCAGCCGCCTACGCATTTCTTGACGACTTCCGAAATCCTAACCTACCGAATTATTATAATATCCTACGCCAACAGCAACAAGCGGCCCAAGCTCAACAGCATCAAGCTCAGCAGCAAGCAGCTCAGCAACAGCAGCAGCAGGTGACACCAGTGTCGGATGCGGCGCAACAGGCTTGTAATAAATTGACAAGTCAAACAGCAGCACGGAATTATTCAAGTCATCCATTCCTGCATTCGGCCCAAAGGCCGACACCGTACGGACCAACGCCAGTTCCTTATGTCACACCTCATGGAGCCAATTTGAGTGTTGATCCTGCGGCTTATCAACAGTACCTACATTCTTTGTACGCGCTACAACCACCACCTCAACACAGGCCTACCTGGCTCTAGCCGTGAGAGTTGCTGAGACTTGCTTAGCATAAATGTCGCGAAAGTGAGGACGTAACTGCAGTTCGGCCCCGGTAGGACAGACGAGTTGTTTCCGTGCAATGACTGTGCATTGTATCTTAGCTGTAGATCATTGGAAATATTTGTTCAGCGTTCTTTTGTGTATTTATATTAATATTTTATTTTAATTTTTTATTTTTTTAAACTTATTGATAATTCAATTGACCTAATTGTTATTTTATTCATTTTACTTTTGTTTTGTTATACGAGATGTGAAAGTAACAAGAAAAAAGCTTCTTTTATCACTGTCTCGAAGGAATAGCTAAAAGTGTCCATTAGTGCATGGAAACTCCTCGTTATTTTGATACAGTATTGCATTTTAGTTTTTACAACTGTTTGGTTGTTTATTGGTTTCTCCTTTCTTTTTTCTAAAGATACTTAGTCCTAATCTTGTCATTTGAATACGGAGATGCATTAAATTAGTAATCTCTCTACCAAGTCTGCATTGTTCTGCACTGATGAAACAAAGCGCATTCATCGTTCACTTATGTATTAAATTCATTATTTGACACATGACATTATGCGAAAAGTAAGTGGTTAGCGTTACCCCCTTTTTTTAAAGCGGACTACGTCAAGCATAAAAAAGCAAATTCGATACCGAAGTTTTATACATTTTGTCAACACACTAGTTTTTAACTTAAGTGATGTAGTGATATGTAAATAAAGTCAGAAACGTTTACTAAAACGTCTAATGTTACAAGACGCAATGTACTTTGTTACACTGTACCAATTGCTGTAATTATCAATGGACAATGCTAAAAGTCACTATGTCGCGCGATTTTTAAGCATATTAACATTAAAAAGTGGTCCACTGAAATAGCTAAGCGTGCCTAGAAGACTAAGGTACAATTTTTTTGTACGAAATCACTCTACCAACTTCGTACGACGGCATACACTTTAAAGTTATCTTAAACTGTAAAGTAGAATCCCTCTTTGTACATAAGATACATATCCGGAAAGATGTAATTTGGTGTAAAAAAAATAGAGGTTCGCAAACTTACGATCGATAAGATGAAAAAAGAGAAATGTTATTATAAAAAGTAAATACGTTCAAAGCGAAAATATGCGAAATCTATAAGTTGCCCCACCTATATATAATAAAACTAGAGAAAAAAAATATATTAAGATCTATAAATATATGAATATATGTATATTGTAAATGTGTAACGAAGACAGAAATTAAAAAGCGGTTTGTTACAAAAACAGTTTCTTTATTTTACCTATTTTTTTTTTAATTTTTTTTCAATTTGATTAATTGTTTTTAAGTTCATTTTTTATATAGTTATTGATAAATCATCTGATGTTTGATGGACATAAAAACAGAATAACAGATACGTAATAATGTGCTGATGGTGACTGTCAGGTCAGGATACGGTGCATATGGTAAATTATTTTCCCGCCTTCTTAGTTCCTGCGCGGACGTTTCGCGCGCCTCGAAATATATAACGCAGCTATATAAAGTGTAAGGTAAAATGCCCAGTACCTGGACAGATTTTACGAACTTTTTAGAAAATCGTAAATCGTGCTTATATAAATAGAACTATGAAAAAAATCTTTGGTACCAACGTGAAGCTTAGATAATTTCCTATCGATAGACACCAAAATTTCTTTAAATAAACTTTTTCTATTTAAAAAGTCGGTTTTAATTAATGCTAAAATACCAGGGTGGTTGGACAGTCGTTTGCGATTACTGTAGTATTAGGACAGTTTTTAAACCATAAGTTGGACATCATCGCAGTACATGAATAATGCCTAATCGGAGTAGTTGGACAGCAGATTTATATATATGTACTTCCTAGTTGACAATTGATCTAATAATAATTGCTTAGCGATGTATAAAAGTAATACCTGATAGGGCTTGTAAATTATGCAAATTGATTTAATTTAATTTCATTATTCATTTAGAAAAACTATGCACTTTGTCTAGTTTAAGCGGTAAAGTTCCACTCTTTAGTACGGTTAGGTTGTCTCCCTATATATAGTATACATATATATATAGTAGACAAACACC
The DNA here is from genome assembly GCA_037356405.1 of Nasonia oneida. Taxonomy (NCBI): domain Eukaryota; kingdom Metazoa; phylum Arthropoda; class Insecta; order Hymenoptera; family Pteromalidae; genus Nasonia; species Nasonia oneida. Next base: position 25,705 of record JAZHPH010000579.1, on the reverse strand, counting down.
AATTTAGCTACTGCATAGCTGCACCAGGCCACCATCAGCACTTTCATATAGAATATTTATAGTTGTTTTATTTTAAATCAATGTTGGTGTTTTTTGAGATTAAAAGATGGCTTTAAGTGATTATGAAGATGCCTTAAAATCCTATATTCTCGACGATGACAAACTGGTACACTTTTTCTATCAATTTATTTTGCTTAGAATTGTATAACCTAATTGATGAGACTAAATTTGTTTCGTATGCATTATTTTGTCCGTTAAAAGTACATACGCGCGAAAATTTATTTAATTTTAAATCGACATTATAAAAGACAGTGTTTTGATAGTTTTGATAAAAGTTTGACCAATATATTATCGGCACGTGACACCATCCGCTATCACATATATTCTCAAAAACTTTTTTTTTAGGTAACTTATAAATGGCTAAGTAAGGAATTCGAAGTACATGTTAACATTGCTAAAGATTTATTAAAACAATATTGGGAAAAGAATAAGGATGAAGAGGATATTACTGCTACATTCCTTTTGGTTGGTCAATTAAAGGATCGTTCAATTCGCATAGAAGTAGTAAAAGAAGAAAATTTGTCTGCAGCAAGAGAAAAATTTGTTAAAATTGATTGTGAACATTTGTACAGTTTACAAAAGTCCTTAGAAGAGATCGAGCTATTAGCATTAACTAAAGATGGAGACCTCCGTTTTAGTGCGATAAAATGTAATAAAGAATATTTAAGAAGTAATACAGAAATTAATAGTTTACGATACATTGGAAATACAAGAAAAGAAGAAAATAAATCTGCTAATAAAGTTCCAGAAAAACAAGTACCCAAACAAGTGGATTTCTCTTCAAAAGATAAAACCAATAATTTGATAAATAAAAAGGTTGATAATAAAGCTGAAAAAGATGAGGCACCAAAAGCTGAAAGGAAGTCTATAGAATCCAAAACAGAAGCTGAGAGAAGTCAAAGTATAGAAAAGAAAGTTTCTCCTAAAAACAATGCTAAAGATACTTCAAAAATTAATAATAAAGTATCAAAAAAGCCAGTACAATCAAAGAAGTCAGGTTTTAACAATCTTTTTGGAAAAGTTCAAAGTAAACCTCAACCATTGGAGAATTTGAAAGAAGATTCTGATGATAGTAAAAGTGAAAACAAAGAAGAGTTGCAGCTTTCAAAAAAAAAAGATGATACAAAAAATGAGCAAGAGAAAGAGAAGAGCCAAGGAACTGAAAGTTCAGAGAAAGAAAATGAAATTCAGCAGTTTGAGGTGAAATCTAAAGAAAATAAAATTCAGCATTTTGAGGTGAAATCTAAAGCTATGATCAAGACTAAAATTGAAGAAACCAAGTCAAGAAGTAAGAAAGATGCACGAGGAAAAAAAAGAAATAGAAGTCAAGAAAAAGATACAGCCTCTAAGCGAAAAAGGATTGTTGTAATGGATTCTAGCGAAGATGAATCTGACAAAAGTATAGATGATGAAGAGGAGGAACCAATGGAAGTTGTGGAAGAACCAGTTAAAGTTACTAGAAAAAGATCTCCTTCTCCTCCAGTTGAAAAACGAGAAAACGGTAAACGAATGGTATCAAAATACATTGATAAAACTTATAAGGATGAAGATGGTTTTCTAGTTACTAAAAGAGTACAAGTTTATGAAGCTGTTAGTGATAATGAAGAACCAGAAGTAGTGAATACAGAAGAACCTAAAAAGACAAAATCTGCAGATACTAAAGCTAAAAAGAAACAAACAACATTAACAAATTTCTTCAAAAAATCTTGATGTTTTATTTAATTATTTTTAATATTGTCAAAACATTTAAAAATATCGAATTTGTAACATATATTGTTTTTAACTGAATGACAACTCCCATTTCTAAGTATAAATCTATATTTCATATAGTGAGATTTCTGATAATACTGGGAGTGCCAGATAGATAAGAAACCAATGAAATTCAGTGTGATCACCTGGATGACATCATCATCTGATATGTTATCAGGAGAGGCTGAGTGAGCTTCTAAAAGTACTGCCCACATTCTCTATTAGACTTGCAGTACTGTAAAAGTGTCAAATATGGATATTCGCAACGTATCAATTTGCCTGTTAATTTGCTTCATAAATACAGTTCAGTTTAAAATTTCAAAAGCAGATGTTTGTCAAATATGTATATGTTCTATACAAGGTACTAAATCATGTTTATAAAACAATACTATGTAATATATTTTTTATACTAAAATTCGATATACTATTTAATTCATTCATGGTTTTTACTTAACTACAAATTCAAAAGTTAATTTAATGTGTAATAGTATCATGATGAAATTATGTATATTTTTTAAAATTTTGAATAAAACTATTACACATACTTTTTTTTATGTTTCATTGAATTAACAATAAATTTATCCTGTATCAAGATAACATAAAGGATTTTTTTTTAATCATGTAGTAATTTAAATAAGTATTATCAAGAATTTTTTTTATTTCAGAAGATGCAACTATTTTTGTTGATTGCCACAAAACAAAATTTTCTTCTATTAATATAATTCGCTTTGGTCTTATATCGGTTGAGTACAATACAACACTTGCAGCTTTTGATCTATCAGAAAACAATGTCACATATTTACCTCCAGACATGTTTGAAAGTTCACAAAGACTGAGAATAATAAATTTATCAAACAATCTTCTTCAAGAAATTCATGGAAATGTATTTAAAAACTTAAAGGGCTTGGAAATGCTCAATTTATCCAATAATAAAATTAAAACTCTAGATTCAGCCATTTTACCATCACTTAAAAGTTTGGATTTGAGTAACAACAGTATTTCAGATTTAGATTTCCAGTTTCATAAAGCTTATCCAAAATTAACTGAATTAAATTTGTCTTATAATAAATTAGATGATTCTATCAATGGTACACTCACTTTACTTAGACAATTAAAACATTTGGATCTTTCTCATAATAACTTCAGTTTATTGGATAATGAAGACTTCAACGTTCTAACAAACTTAGTTTCTTTAAATTTAAGTCACAATTCCATTAAATTTTTAACAAAACAAAAATTTCCAGAAAGCTTAATAGTTTTGAATGTAGGTTTTAATTGTTTGAGCACCTTTCCTGCAACTAATTTATCTAAGATGAAAATACTAAATATTGAGTTTAACCAAATAAGTGAAATGCCCATTATTACCAACAATGAATTGTGTGACATGAAGTTTTTAAATATAAGTGGAAATAAACTAGTAAATTGGCCAAATTTAAAGGCAGAAAATTTGCAAATTTTAGATTTATCTTATAATAAATTTTCAAGTATACCTGTAACTTTGAATAAAGAAAATTATCCTACTTTAGAAAATTTAATATTTGATGGCAATTTAATAACTAGAATCGAGTTTCCTTCATTATTAAATTTGCATTCATTGATAATGCGTAATATGACTTATGTAGAAAGTATCGATAGAAATTCGTTTGAAAAATTAAGTACTTCAGCTGAAAAAGATTGTTTGAATCTCACTTTGACTGACAATAAAAAACTAAGATATCTTGATGCTAAAGCTTTTGATGGGCTTAATTTATGCATGGTAAGTCAACAAATAATTTGAATAAATGTTATTCTTTTCTTAACTCTTATTATATTTAACTGTTTGATTGCAGTTGAATTTAAAAAATAATCAGTTCATGTATTTTAATCCGATGCTTTCCAAGTCTGGGTTTATGAGGACAAAATTTGGAGTTGACTTGGAGGGCAACCCATTACACTGCAATTGTTCATTGCAATGGATGATTGATGACTTGGTTCCATGGTTATACTTGATAAATCCGGATTTGTTAAACAATTTGAGGTTAATATCTACTTTTAAAAAAATAAAAACTATATTATAAAGAATATTTTCTTGCAGATGCATGACACCAGAAAGTTTAAAAGGTAAAAGAATGGTGCATTGGTACATGTGGAAAGAACAAGTTTTGTGCAACAATACAAGGCTATATTCTTCAAGAATGACTGCTGAAACATTACAAGTATTAAGCAGAAATAATCCAATTACTTTGCAAACGAGTAATGGCATGCTTATAGTTCTTGTATTAGCAGTGATTACATTGTTAGTGTTGGTAGTAGTTGGAATTATTTATGCGAAAAAAATATCGTTGAGGCGTTCAAGAATGAATCGAAGGTTTTAAAATAATGGAATACATTAGTACAGAGTAGTTTATAGGTTTTACATGTAAAAGTATTATAAAAAAATAGAACAAGTTTTTTTATTTTTGTACAAGATCTTTTTATCGTAAAAAATTAATTTTTGTAATCTAATCTAGTTTAAGTCATTTGGTGACTCAACCTTTTAGTTAAAATTTACCCTAAAAATACAAGTGACAGGCTATATGCATTATTTATAATAGTAGTCGAATATTACCCGACCAAATAAACGTATGACACTTGTTAAATGTATACGTAAAGTATTGAATCAAGTTTTGATATTTATATAAAAATAAATTAAGACATTCAAGTTCATTATAATACAATAAAATTAAAAAGTACTAGATTTACATAACTTGATTGCTGAAATTATCCAAGTGAATTTTATGACCAGTCATACGAAAGTGACGTAGAAAAACCATTGTTTGAGTTATTTGGAAGAAACTGTTCTTCTCTTAGTTACCCTTTTTACAATTGTGCTAACTAAATCACAGTGGTTTTATACATGTATACAGAAGTATACATTCACTCTACATATTATTTGACATAGCGCGCTAGTTACATTGGCCTCGAAGAGGATTTTAACTAAGGTATTAAATTAGTACTTTGGACGTAATCATTGTATTTTTGTACAACTATATCGAAACTAGAATATTGTTTGACGCGTTTGTCTTTGTGTTACAGCTTTTCTTACTGTACAGTACTTTTTTTTTATAAATATAGCTAAGAAAAAAATATCAATTCTAACTATATTACATCTGTTAGACTCACTGATAATATATAACATTTGCTTTCCATATTTGGAACTGAAAGAAGGTTTACAAAATAAATCATGAAATAAAAACTGAGTTTTTACCTAAAAACTTTATACTGAAATTGTAGAAAAATTAAAATATTGAACGAGTTTTCCTTAGCTGCATTTTAACAGATTTCTTCTTGCCTTTAGTTTTAAATGAACTTTTTGTATTGAAAAATTAATTTAAACCTCGTCAATGCGCCATGGTTTAGAAGCAGTTCGTGTAGGAGGATTCCTCCTGATTTCTTCAAGTAATACCAACATTTGTTGATAATATCCTGATTTATTCCAAGTTTCGTTATGTGTGCCATCAAGTATTTGAATTTTCCTTTTAAAAGAGCTGCCACATGCTTCAAAAAGTTGATCCATCATTTTTGGGGGAACTAATTTGTCTTGTCTTCCAGAAATAAAAAGTGTAGGTACAGATAGAGACCGAACTTTATTTAATGTCAAGTACTAAAAAAAAGACCAATCGGTATTCTAATTTTGTAGATTCCCAATTTACATTTTCTGAGAGTAAGCAATGTAATTCTTTTTACCTTATTTTTATAACAAAACAGTGGAAGATATTGTAATATTTTAAATTTAATCAAAATGGCCGCCATATCTGGTATACTAGTAAATGTATTTTCGACAATAAGGCACCAGATTCGTTGAGAAATTTCATCTCTAATAGCTATGTCGATCGCAACAGCGCCACCTTTAAGATTAATAATAAATATCTACATCTTATGTGAATTTCAATTTACAATGTATTTATATTAAACGAAAAAAAAGCAGCATTAATTGCTATATACTTATAAATTTGTAATGAACCTGTAATAAGTATTGTTTTAATGAGTATTACCTAAAGATCGCCCAAAAAGAATTATTTCATTTGTATTTATATCATTGCGAGAATGAAGATATTCTATCCCAGCACAAGCATCCATATAAAGTCCTTCTTCCGATGGAGAACCTTGTGACAGTCCATATCCTCTATACTCTATCATAAGTACGTTGCAATGAATATTATTGTACAGCCCCTTAACATTTTCTAGCCTGGAAACAGAAGCATTATTGTCTATATTTATAATCAATTTTGAATGCTTTATACATGTACCTATATGACTACGCACTACTATTTTACCTGTGTCCCATGTTTCCTGCATTGCCATGGAGAAATAGTAATGTTGGTGCCTTTTTGATCAAGTCTCCAGATTGAGGAATGAAAAACATATGAAGTGTTGTTCCATCTAAGGATTTTGTATATATGCTTTGGTATGGTAAATTATGCAGAGAAGGAGGAGGTACATAAATTCGTGAGTTAATAGGCAATCTTGGATAATATAAAAGTTGGTCTTCTGCGTTATACAGCACACCTAAAAAAGTGAATGAAACTAAATCAATAAAACAGTCAAATATTAGAAATGTCAAATAAATTATGTAAATAAAGTATGACTACCTAGAGTGGCAAAACATAGTAACAAAAATGCAAAAAGACTTCCATACAACCAATACAAAAGGAAGCACAATAATAGGTATGCTCCAGATAATGCCCAAAACTTTAGAGCAATACCCTGAACTAATCTAATGGCAGGCCTTGTTCTTGCTAAACGAAGTCGAAAGGACATCATGGAACAATTCTTTGATAATTTGATGAAAAATTAAATTTTCATTTACTGTTGGCTGCAGACTGTTAATTAATATCTTGATTTTATTCATGACACCTTCAGTTTTGTAGTTTTTATAAATGATGAAAAAAATATCTGGAAATTGATTGGAGTGCTTATTTTGATCATTCTTCAATGACGATACTATTTACTTGGCTGGAATGCATATAAATACAGTTTTATAGAAAGTGCATACAACTTACTCATTGTGTTGTATTGCTGTAAACTATATGTAGTGTGAAAGTTTTGACAAAAAAATGAATAATAAGTAAAATCAATAATTGTACATAGGATATATTTGATTACACAATTAACCTCGAAAATGAAAAATCATAAATTGCTTGGGCATAAAGAGTCTGATGCGGCCTTTAAAATTGATGAGCAGTTTGACACATTATAAGAGCAATAAGTTATTCAATTAGATAAGACATTCGAGGCATCGACTTTGACGTCTTCTCTTTTATATTTTGTTCGAATACTTATTACCTATGCATAAACAAAAGCAAAACTCGCTCTCACCTATAATGTAGTGGCCTGCTCTTGATGGCTCTCGGTGGTAGCAATTATAATCGACGTATACGATTATGATGAGTGGGCGTGTGTGCGGTGTGGATGCTGTATGTAGCGACTAGTGAGCATACGGTCTGGAGGAAAAATATAAGATATAAGACTCGTGAAACAAGTGTCAGCGAGGAAAAAGCTTGGAAAAACAACTTTTGTTTTCGACGGAGTGGCACGCGATCGATCTCCGAGTCCTCTGACGCTGGCACGATTCCTTATAAGCAATATATACCGTAGGACAGATACGAGAGAGAAAACAACAGACGTTGGAAAGCAAGTCGAATACAAGTACTTTAAGCCTCCGTTTTGTTCTGCGGTCGGTAGTCGCGAGAGCCGAGCGTATTTAAAGGTCGAGTGTCGACGTGAACAGCTGATTCGTTGATGTGTTGCGACTCTGGATTCTGGATGATTGCTACAGCTGCAGGTCGCGCGCCGCGCTCGTGTTGTTGACGTCGCTGCTTTGCGCGAGGGGAAGGGTTCGTCCTGAAGGATAGCTGATATAATGGAGAGTCGGCGAACACGGGAATTCTTTTTATTGTACGAGAGAGGCTCTGGAAGTTTTGGAGTCAAGAAAAGTGAGTGAAAAAATGCTTGATGGCACACATTAAAAGATGTGTTGTAGGTTAGGACTCGTCGGAGGCTCGAGGTCGCCAATCATACTCTTCTTATTGGCACGCGGCGTTTAGTTTTTCTTATATTCACTTACTTATAGCTGATGCACGTTGTGAAAACTTACTCTGATCACCTGATACCTTTATCGATGATTCTATTCACATCTTGGTTATGTTTTTGCAGATTGAGGGTCGGCTGCTTTGATATGCTTTGACAAAATGACAACATTTTGTTTGCTCTGAAATAAAAGGTCTGATTCAAGGAAGCTGAAAATAATTTTTGAAACAATGGATTATGAGTATACCCCGTTTCATAGAGAGAAGGATATCCATAATCGTTGCTGCGGGGGCAAACTTTGGTGCATTAAGGTACAATTTTACAAATAACTTGTGCAACTATTACATATATGGTCAGACCCAACTCTGTAAATTGTAAATATTATTCTTTACTCATAGGATATATGTGGAATCATTTGCGCTGTTCTCACATGGCTGTTAATAATTTACGCCGAATTTGTTGTTATGGCAGTGATTCTTATTCCTACGATTAATACACTCTATTCTAGTCTGAACATGGCAATATTTCAGACATTAGCTTTTTTAGCGTTTACGTCACACTTAAGGACAATGTTTACAGATCCAGTAAGTAGAAATGATCAAACAGTTGGCTGTTCTAAATTTAAACATCAACTCTAATTTATTCATTGCTTTGTATGCAAAGGGTGCAGTACCAAAAGGAAATGCAACAAAAGAGATGATACAGCAAATGGGCTTTAGGGAAGGTCAAGTAATTTTTAAGTGTCCAAAATGTTGTTCTATCAAACCTGATAGAGCTCATCATTGCTCTGTATGCCAACGATGCATTAGGAAAATGGATCATCACTGTCCTTGGGTAAATAATTGTGTAGGAGAAAACAATCAAAAATACTTTGTTCTTTTTACTGTAAGTAATCAACTTAATACCAACTATAATTCACTCTTGAATACAAATACAGGTATTCAGATTTTCATAGCTATTTTTTCGTTCTGTATTTTAGTTTTATATTGCTGGAATATCATTGCAGTCTTTATTCCTATGTATTCAACAATTCACCACTTGCGTTAGACAAGAATGGCGAGACTGCACAACTTTTAGCCCACCCGCCACAGTTGTCCTATTACTATTTTTAACATTTGAAGCTCTTCTTTTTGCTATTTTTACTGCTGTAATGTTAGGTACTCAATTGCAAGCTATTTGGAATGATGAAACGGTGGGTTGTTTGCGTTTGTATATTCATCCAATAAATTTCTAGTTTAATTACAATTTTTAATACGAAAATAAAATTATAGGGTATAGAACAATTGAAGAAGGAAGAAGCTCGATGGGTTAGGAACAGTCGTTGGAAATCCATTCAAGCCGTTTTTGGAAGGTTTTCTGTTGCATGGTTTTCACCTTTCACATCACCACCAAATGCCAAAACAAAATTAGATTCATATTTATATTCCGTCTAATAGAGTTAAATTGAAGCATGCTCTACATATTGGCAAACTTTAAAGAAACAAGAACAAGCCAACATCTGCCAAAGTTAATGAATTTGCTACAAAAACACTAATTATTTCAAGACTGTTTTTCAAGTTTGTTTCTTAATTTTTCTCTGATTTTCGGAGTGATTATGAGGCACACATAAATAATTGTATATATTTATACATAATATTGCATTATATGTAGTTTTCTTGAAAGCATTTCATTTAATGTTCATCAACAAGGCATACTTCATTGACTTGAATAAAACCAATTTTTTTTCTCAGGAACTAAATGACATCAAGTTTGTATCAATTTGTTTGTCATTGATGTGCTGGTTGCCTTTTACTACGATTCAGCAGACTGATGTTGAGCAGTTTACAAGTACATGCTTTTCCTTTCGAAGGAATTTATAAATAACGGTTTGCATTGATGTCAAGTCGAATCATAATGCGCAGACCACGTTTATATGTTCATGTAATGAGTATCTGTGACAGAGGATATTCATAGAAAACAATAAAATGTATGTGGATCTTACTTTAACTGTACAGCTGATAATACATGCACAGTCATTGTGATACATACATATTCTATATATAATTAACATAAATTTTATACAGTTAAGAAAACGTTTCTAATATTTTTATTTTTTCTATAAAACTAAAAATTGTTTGATACAAATGCAATTTATTATTTAGAAATCAAGAATATCGTGTTTTCGTCAACCATTCTTGGAGTAAAAATGACATATATTTTTCACCTAGTTAACATATTTTTCTACAAGAGAACATGAATTGTATTTATACTTAATTAACTACTTGATTATTTTCTTTTTTAACAAGAATTTTATCCCATGGTAAAAATTTTATGTCATTCCAAGGTACCTGTGTGATTGCAGATTAAATATAGTCAAAAATCGTGTAATATCAATTTATAAATATTTTGTATGAAATTATTTCCATGTAACAACAAGATGATTATGCACATTATAATTTTAAAATGTCGAAAAGGAAAATTGGTTATGAGCATTATTAGCATAACATAAATAAAATTTTTATAAAACTTATTTTATTAGTTTTCTTACAATTCTTACAATACAATTTTTTGTATCAGATTTGATCAGTAAAAATTATTTTTACAAAATGTAATAATTTATCAATATAAGCATGCTATTATAAATTATTAATTCATTTAATGTTATAATCATAATTGACTGTATCAAATAAACTTAAAATATGTATGGCCTTTTTCAGTAACAAAGTAAGTGCAGTCTTTTTGTGATTTGACTATTGAGCTTAGTTCTGATTCGTAAAATGAATCTTGAATTAAAAATTGTAGTTTCTTGTACTGAACCAACGACAGACTTTATCCTTTATCTTTAATTCTATTGTTGATTTTTCATACTTTTCGGTGAGTAAATCTATAAAAATATAAAATTAGAAAAATATATTATTTTAATAATTGTTATTAAATATTTTAATTGAGCTCACCCTCCATGCAGTGGTAAACATTTGTTAGACTGAAGTTTTCTTTTTTTATACCACCATATGTTCTACCTGCTCCAGAGTAATTAAAACGAGCTTTCTGAGTTATGGTAGAATGCATTATCGTGTTGATATCATGATCTATGTGATGGCTCCCAGCAGTTATGCATGTGATTAAATTTCTCTGAAAAATAAATTAAAAAAGTTATTTGGTATTTTATTAATGTAAAAGTACCAACAATATTTCTGCACTCAATCATATAAGTAAAAGTTACTATACAATTTTGAACTTACAAAGGCATCAAATTTTTTTTTATCATCTCCAAGGGATTGGTCAAACTCCACGAATGGTCCTAGCTCAGATATTGGCAGTTTTACTTTTAAAATTTGTTTGTTATGTTCTATCTCTTTACTAAAAAATAATGTTCTAGAATTTTCATCAGCTTGTATGGTACAAAACTTTTGTTTTAAAAAAGTGTACAAATTTTCTTCAAAAGTTTCTAGATGGTCTATTATGTTGTTCTGTATTTCTCCGAGAATTTGTATGAAACTTGAATTAAGATTCTCTGAAAATGGAAAATTAAGAGTACGTAAAAATAATAATAATGGTATACAAGTTTCAATTCTTAAAAATTGTTACGGCTTGCTAAAAATAATAAAAGAAAAATGATATTTCCACTCAACGTAGAACAGTATCACATGAACCAAAAGTACAAAATAAAAAGTTGATGAAAATAAAAGAAAGTTAAGCGTTTCTTTTGATAATAATTTGCTTATTGCACGATTTGAATGAGGCGCTATTTTGGTACATGAATTAAAACACAAATAATTCGCACGCATGCGAGGTGAAAAAACATTCTAATTTGAGAAACCCTGAAATTTCGGATCTTTTTTTTAATATAATAAGTCAGTGTATATTGTATATATTTGTACCTATAGGGCGTAATCGAAACGAACGTAAAAAAGACCGAATTTAAAAGAGTTACCAGATTCTTGGAGCTTCTTAATCCATCGATCAACGGAAGAGCGTTTACATTCGACTTGCTTCATTTTTTGCTTTTGCAGTTGAGACTCGCAGGGTTGTCTCAGCTTGTGACTCGCACGGGATTTGCTTGACATCCGAGATGATGAAGGTTCTGAATTGTATCCGGTCTCCGAATCCGTGCCTCTGTCATCGGCTTTTTGCGAAGTGCTGGGCTTTACTTTCGGCATGTTGCTGATTATTTCAGGATCGATTAGTAGCGCAAAATCCGGAGTGTCACGCCAATTATAAGTGCCCACAAAACAAAACCACTTGTCCAAGCGGCTCGTACTGCCACGCTCTGCCAGACGGTAACGGCCAGGAAGAACTGAGCGAACTGAGCGAACTGAGGGACTCTGAGGAAATGACACCGTGTAGAGGGGAGGACCTCAGAGGCGAGAGCCGAGAACTGGCTGAGGTAGAACCTTGAGCTGCAGCGATTGGCCGGGTCAAGTATAAGTTGCAGCAGTGGGGGAGGCAAGCCGCGAGCGACGCGACAGCGGGGGGATATGTGTTTTTATGTTTTTCTAAGAACCTTAGAAAACCGTTGCGTAAAGTGGATTTTATAGAATTCCACGATCAAGCTCACGCGAGATGTACATGTAATATACGTAAACTAGTATTTTTTCAAAAATTCTTCGAATCTTTTATATTACAATATACAGTATGCGGACTACAAACTTTTGAAAATAAAATTAATGTAGCAACAAAAATAACGAATATAGCGTTGCCCGTTTTGATATTTAAAAGATAAAAAATTTTCATTCATAATAGTGGTCTTCGTTGCGATGAATACAATGAAAACATACAGAAACTTGGCTTACTTATATGCGTTTATTGTTACAGGTTTGAATACATCATGTGTGTGTTAACCATATTTCAACAGATGCAGCCTACTACAGGACACTTGGAGTATACATCGTGCCACGGGATATACTATAAACGTCGGCAAAGGGGTACGTTGTTCTCTTCACATTCATCGAATTTCGTATAACATACCGGGCATCGATAACCTGCATGCGCAAGTCCCAGAAAATGCTCTCATTATCTTATATTTCACCCCCCTCCTCCTATAAAGTTAATAGAACAGAAATGAAAAACAGTTTCTATAATTATTCTTAATCTCGTGTGCTTTTTCGACTGTTTGCATTCTTCTTTAAAAATCCACAAAAATCGACTTTATTTTTTTTTATACCTTTTAAAATTTTTTCTTTTATTTTTTTTATAATACGTTCAAGTATTAAAGACGTCCCGCGACATTGCAACGAATGCCACGTTTTTATATCGTCGTACGTCATACAAATTTTGCCCTTCATCATCGGTAAACTCAGCACTATAATTACATCGGATGTCTGAAGTGAATGAATCGTCGCCTTCGCTCTATAGAGTTGTAAAACATATTAATCAAATGATGAGGTAGCAACAACGGCAACTTAAGTAATATAGTAATATTGCAAAATCAAAGAACAAACGTAATACACGTTGACAAAACAATGTTATAGCATCTACTGGTCAATGTATATCTATAAATGTTTGTTCATAAATCTATAAAAGAACATTCAATGCAAACGGATACATATTATATAGTACATCATACTATTCATATATAACTGAGAAGTGTAAGACATAACTGTTAAAATTTCTATAGCACAAGTATACTTCTATCGCGACTTTTTCCGCGCAGATTCATCCAGCGAGAGAAGCAGTTACAGTCACGTACTTTCGGTCAAAACGTTTGAATTCTCGTCAGTAGCGTATTATGTTTGGTCTATATAATATATATATATATATATATATATATAACGTCGTTAACAGTTAAACGATAAATATATCATGACAATATAATATGACTGCATAATAATATACACATTGCACACGTTATTTATTTTATGATGCAGTGCAGTTCTGTACATTATTTGTCTCTTACAAGTAGTACAGGCTGATGACTATACTAGCACTGACGACATTCTTTTCGCACAATGCAAGCACGGTACTCATGCAGGCAAGTGTGAAAAATCTGTTGTCCGCGCTGCAGAAGCTGGAAACAAGTGACAGATTTTGTTCTTCTCTTTAAGTAGGTCTCTTAACTTTGTTGGCAAAACTTTTTCAATGTTTATCATATCCGTACACAACCGCGTTCATACAAATCATATCAGTATCACAAAATCATCAACGCAACAATATATTTAATCAACAGTTTTAACTAAATTTTTCTCAACTTCTGAATTAAAATATTCAAGAGTTTTGTGCAAATTCGTGTACTATTACTAATTCTTCCATCGCAACATTCGTGTTATCACAGAAGAAAGAAAATTTATTAAAAACTGGAAACACCTTATCGCCGTGTGCCATTAGAAAAGTTTTAACGAATATAATAACGAATATTGTTCATTGTTGAAAAAGGCTGTGGCTGAAAAAAAGAGTACAGTTTTTTCAGATTTCCGATTTATTAGGGTGCTTGTGCTTATGTATAATGTGCAATTTCACTACCGGCAGTTCTGCTCTAACTTGTGGTTACTTCTCTTACAATGTTTCTTTTTTATTTGCATTCTCATTATACTTAGTCGCGTATATTATATTATATAATATTTCTTCGTGATCGCTCTCACAATGTATTATTCGCGACACGCAGCATCCTCTTATTACACTTAAAATCTAAAATCCATATCGGCGGAAATCCACCACTGCCCCTCATCGCCACCTTAATAATCTGATAAATGTATAACAACGATGACAGAGATAGAACTCGCATTTTATAGACGCAATTTTAAATGCATACATAGATATAATAGAAGATCTTTTTTGAACGCCTCGCGATATCGTATCCCGCGGTGTCTTTTCATCTCGCATAATTTTGCAGCGCGCAATTCTGCAATGCTTTCTATGCTTTTTCTTTTGTTTCAGCAGTACTTTTTTATTGGATAAAAACGACGCGATAACAACAATAATGACGCTTGCATTTATTCAGCTTCTTTACCTAATTTCCCCTTGACCCTCTCTGCATTCCTCTCAATATGAATTCGTTGTAGTTTTTCAATCGCTACTCTCTTTCTATATATATATATATAGTATATATATATATATATATATATATATATATATATATATATATATATATATATATAATATACTTTTTCGTCTGCTCATTTATGTGTAGGTTTATTTATTAATTTTTTCGTTCATATTTTTCTGTTGAAACAGTCGATATATAGGCACCTACATTTACATCTAATGACGTACATGATTTCTGTAATTGAAGAGAACTAGTACAATTCAATTTAATATATTTTGCCAGGTTTGTGTATGTTCGCGAATGCGACGTTTATCTGATCACTGATGCGATCACTATATTATGCTGGGTATCGTGTGTGACTGGAAATTGCATTTTAAATACAGTGTATTATTTTTCAAATACTATTCAGCTCTTCGCTGGTGTTAAATTTTCAAAGTCACACATTGGAAACATAGGTATACATTATAGGTTTAAATTTTTATTTCTCCGATAACAGCTGCAATTCGAACTATCTTTTCACATATATAAGTACACTGTGCGATTTGAAGGAAGAATAGAGGTATCTTTCTGGATAATATATTTGATAATGTTCGTTACGTTGATATAATTGACAGAGCACTCGAAACAAAGTACGCCAGACACGCCGATTCGCAAAACAGGTATGGGTAACTAATCGAAGGCTCGCCGGAATAAGAAATAAGCAGTGTCGACCGTGTGCGCAAGCAGAGTAAACAGTTGAGTTTAAGCAATATAGGCTTCTGCAACAGCAGCAGAAATAATCGCAAATATATATATATACACACACACACACACACACACACACACACATATATATACAAATATTTAAATGAAGAGTTTTGCTGGAGAGCGACTTCTTGATGTCGCAATTCGCGCATTACTTTACGTTTAGGTCTAGCAAATTAACCAAGTAAAAAAAGAATCCGTAGTTTGGTTTGACTCATAAACTTCACTTATGCGTCACACGCGATATGTATTGATCTGCAAAGGTTCGCAAATTCAATGAATGAGTAAAAACGACACGTTTAAGTAAGAAATCATCGCTTAAAAATCGTGAGAGTGAGTGTACAACTACATGGAAGTATGAGAGAGCGACCGGAACTTAAGGAAAATGAAACATAGACGAAATAATTAATAGAAATGTAAGAAGTGTACAGAGGAAATATATCGAGTGAAGAATATGTTAATTATTCCTTGCTTTATTCTTGACCTATGTTCCGCGTTTCATAATTAATTTCATTCACTGCAATATTTGCTTCGCGCAAATCATTTTTATTAACCCTATAAATCAAAGCTTCACAAATAAATCTTGTATAAAATAAACAAAACGAATATAATATATCCTAGATTTCTTAAACAAAATTGGAAAATTCTTTGACTAGTGTATGATTTTTTATAAAATTAGTTCTGAAAAGCACTTAAGACTACTTTTTCTTTTTCTTTTTATCGAAAATTTACGTAATCAAGTTCATGCGATCTCAAAGTTCCGTGAACCCGTATCCTATAAAGACAGGTACAGATCTGATTACCGTTGTTAGAATGTATTTTAAGTTCGACTATGCTGAAGGCCTTCGTTGGTTTGTTCTGCAAAATACGGAATGTTACATCGAGACCCGAAGTGAATTTTTTATTAATCCAATTTGAAGCAACATTTACTTGTACTTCATAGTATTGAATCGATGGTCCGGAATTATCATAGGCATATTTGCCGAGCAAATATCCATTTGTATCGTCCGCATTTTTGAGGCCCTATTAACAACATTGATATAATCAACGATATAAGAAAAAAGTATAATTATAACCTACCCAGACGGAGAAATCTCTCGGAGCGTTGCTTGTCTCTCCAGTTATGGAAACCTTTGGTGATATGTGTTCGAGGCTAAAACCGGATATGAGCACATGCCCTACCAGTTGAATCAGCACTGCACCTTCGCTACCTTTGAAGGACCAGCACTCGCCAGGTAGTACTCCTGTCTAGTAGTAATTTCATGAAACGTTTTTATCAATAGTTTTGCCTAAAATTTCACACCAGGCATCGATTATATAAATTCAACCTGAATTATAGCCCGCGGCGAATTATCCTGATGACAGATTGACAGTCCGAATAATTTCATGGTTTGTCCACATGCAGGGTAAGTTTCAGTATCCCTTGTCGAAAGAATTAGGCCACCTAATTAAACAAGTTTATGAGTTAATTGAAAATTGAACGTTTTTTATTTATAATCTTCAGACCTGCAGACTCGAGGGCAAAATCAATTCTGCCAGTCTTATCGGCGTCGTAAATTTCTAATTCTTTCTTGACCATTTTCTTGACATTATCGGGAGATAATGCGTCCAACAATTTTTGTGTATGCGTGTCGATCCCTGTTTTAATGACAAGTCGTTATCTGCGTTTCTTAATAAACTTGGATAAATAGATATGAGCACTCTCGCGACAATAAAGACCTTCGGAAACTTCGGTTCTCAGGTGATGAATGGCATCGGATAACTTGGGCATTACGCAGACAACTTCTTTTAATTTACTTTTGAATTCGTCCTTCGTTTCCATTAACGTTCTGACTTCATTCTAAGCACGATAATGATGTTCAAGAATCATTGGAAATTTGATTTAGAAATGAGCTAAGGAAAAAAAAACAAAAAGTTTACCGAAAGCAAGCTCACGGTACTCCTCAGCGTACTCAAATCGGTCTTGATCGTTCGAAAAGAATTATCGGATGAATACTTTTCACAAAGATGAGACATAGATAATGCTGAAAGTGCAATTGATTCATCGATGACGATGAGATATGAGATGAAACCGGTTATTTTAGTGGTAAAAAAAATAAAAACATCATCCTCGGAGAACGACTCACCCAGCATGACTGACACGAGGAAAGAGAAGAAAGGTTTGATGAATTTGCAGTACCAGGCCGTCTTCCGGCAGTGGTTCAAATGTGCAGGGCAATTTCCTACATTAAAACTATAAGCACTCTCATAGTTCATCCTGTCCTTCGCCCCCGACAGTCACTGGCAAATCAAGCTGTTTACTCGTGACATTTTTAGTCTTTCAGGTGTCAGTTTTTTATCGCGCAGCCATCTTCAGGCTGTTCATTTTTAAGTAAATCTATAAGCAGATGATTGTATAAATGAATAAGGAAAAAGGCCGAATAAGCGATAATGCCTGAAAGCAAATGATTTGGTTTGAAAATAAAATTTATAAATGTTATGCATGTTACAGAAGCAATCGTCAAGATTGGAATAATCTGTGTATAATGTAAGTCAAGGCGCAGCTGTATCAGTAGATATATTATAGGTACTTGTGCATTCGCAGCCAAGTTTACACGCGTAATGTACATAATGGTGTTTGCCTTGCTATTGTAAATTATCGTATGATATACAGTGGACGCAGAGGTAATTATTAATATATATATATATATATATATGTATATAATGCGTGCGCAATTTAGTGAAAATATACGCGCATTTATAAAATACGTTGCACTCTCGAAAACAATATTCTTAGGTGGTAAATCTGCGTATAAGTCACACCTGTGTCCGCGTACTGGCTTTGTTCCGTCATTACGATACTTTCTTGAGCGCTGCGTGAATTCGGACGTTTAGGCGAGTCTCGAAGTCGTACTCCTTGTACTGCGACTGTGCCCTCTGCAATATGCACCTGCCCTCCTCGATGCTCTGCAAGAAGCGCGTAGTACTGCCGCGTTAAAGATATCGCGCGCGTGGTACTATATATTATAGCGGTGAAATGTACTCACGCTCCCGCTGCAAAGCGCGCTGCCGAGTTCGTAGAGCGCGAACGCGCTAACGTGCTGATCCAACGAGTCCTTCGAGGGGAGCCGTCGCTTCAAACAGTCGCGATAGCACCTCGTGGAGGCCTCTCGGTCCCCGAGCTGGGCGTAGGCTGCCCCTTCGAGCAGGTCCGACAGGCCGTCCATCGGCTCCTCGGAATGGCTAGCTTTGCACTCTGCGACACGGAGAGACGGAAACGGGGCTTGAGAGCGATCGGTACGCACGGAGCTGGAGTAAGTAGAGATGTATATATAACGGATATAAAGACCGACCCGCGAGAATGCTGCGAAGCGACTCCGTGGAGCAGGAGGGCAGCGCGTTCCAGAGATAAAGCAGCTCGTAGACAAGAAGCTTGTAGTAGGATGCCGAGCAGGCGCGTCCGGTTTCTTGCTCGACGAGTTTCGGCGCTCGCCGCCAAATGAAGAGGCCGAGCTGCGTTTCCCGCGTCGTTCCGGCCACGAGCTGGCCGAGCTTTTTGTAGGTCAGCAGCAGAGTCTCGAAGTCGCCCTCTGCTCCGGAACATACTGGCGGCAAAATGTACGTTGCAGTCTCAAAAGTATTACGCGCGGCTACTTGGCGTGTGTGCGTGTGTGCGTGTGCGCGTGTGTGCGTGTGTGTACCGGCGGCGAGGTAGGCGTAAAAGCTCTTGGACCAGCGGGACTCGTCTTGCAGTTTGCTCAAGGAGCTGTGCGCGCCTCCGTAATTAAGGCGAATCAGGTGACACCAGGCGACTTCGTGCAGGCAGAGCAGCTTCACTTCCCTCTGCGCCGACATCTCCACGGCCTTCTCGTACGCGCGCAGGGCACCGCTCACGTTCGACTGGAATAAGCCGCAGAGAGACAAAGCGATACCACTTATATACACGGCCGATGTGCTACGAGTGATGAGCAATGCGAATGCTCACCTGCAAGCGCTCTATTCTGCCGGTGAAAAACAGAAACAGGGCCGAGTTTTCGAATTCGGGCTGACATTCCGCGATAAGCTCCTTGGCGGCTTCGAGCCCGGCTTTGACGTTGCAGCCGTCCAGTGCGAAAAATGGCCTGACGATCGTGTGATACCACAGCAGTGCTAAACTGTAAAGATGATTTATGAAAAATGTTGCACAAAGTACTGAATTCTCATACGCACGTGGCAAGGGGCGCTCGCATGTCCTCGCTCAGCCTCGAATACATGAGGGCCGCGAGGCCAGCCTTCCTGTCGCCCTCGAAGCCCAGTAGATGGATGACTTTGAGGAGGGAAGGCGGCAGAAGACTGACGCAGAGTTGAAAAACTCCATAGCCGAAACTGACGGCCGACATCAGCCTGCTAACCTCGGACGGCTCGACGAAGCTGTGAACAATTTTTGGAGCCGCGATCCGCATAACTACAAGTGACACTGTGACGCGGCTGTATGAGAAATTAAGGTAATCGCGCGTACAACAGTGTACGATTGTATTATGTATCTCGGTGGTGTCGGCTCTAAGCGAACTATACGGCTGGGCTAAAATAAAAAGCAAAATGCGCGAAATAGAAAGGAGGCGATCTATCGGTGTTGTTTGTTAAGAAGAAAAATTTACGGTGTCTGTTGCTCGGACGTGATTCCGGCGAGCGAGAAGAGCATTGATAGAGAGCTGCGCAGACCTGACGGCGAGGCGGCCGCGGAGGCGCAGCTCGCGCTGGAGCCGTTGCAGGAGGGTATCGACCAGTCCGGCGAGGACGGACTGGTTGGGCTCTGACTGCTCTGAGGCTGAGGGGGCCAGGCCGCGGTGGTGCTGCCCTCTCTGCCGCCGGCTGATGCTGACCCGCAGATCGAGTGGAAACCTGCGGGGAACGTAAGCCAAGACGCATGGTATAAGTGGGCAGCCGTGCTGTGCGTGCA
Organism: Nasonia oneida; assembly: GCA_037356405.1. Classification (NCBI taxonomy): domain Eukaryota; kingdom Metazoa; phylum Arthropoda; class Insecta; order Hymenoptera; family Pteromalidae; genus Nasonia; species Nasonia oneida. The sequence goes on along the minus strand of JAZHPH010000579.1, from coordinate 5,225 downwards.
GGCATGCGTGTGCGCGCGTGCTTGGTCCATACCGGAAGGACTGTGGCCAAAGGTGCGCCGATAGAGCTCAAGTATTTGCTCGTACGCGTGCTGATAGACCCTCCAGGCCTTGCGCAGCATCCAGCCGGCCCTGACGTAGCCGGTGAGCTCCTGCTGCAGCAGCGTCAGCAGAGCCGCGCAGACCTGCGAGTCGGCCAGCAGCACCTGGCGCTCCAGCTTTCTCACGTAGTCGTTCTGCTGCGCTCAATTGCGACGCGTTAGAGAGCGAGAGGCAGAGTTAGGGGCTACGCGCGACACTTACGTCTGCAGAGCTCTCGGCTCCAAAGACTCTCGTCCTCATGGACTTGAGCCAGCCGATGTCGCTGGCACACTCGCGCTCCATGTCCCTCAGGAGCTGCACGGCCTGCTGCAGCTTGTCGTCCTCGAACGTCATGAGCGCGTTCTGCAGCAGTTATGCCTTTTAAATGGGAGCTTGGGAAAGAGGGCGAAATAAAAGCAGTGTTAAAATTTTAAATTGTACGAGTCGCACCATGAAGAGGACGAAGCTGCGGCCGGCCTTGAGGTGAAAGCTGCGAGGGTGTCGAGTGAAGAGGCTCTCGGCCTCCTCCGTTTTATTGTTCAGCAGCAGGGAGATTCCTTTCCTGGCTGTAGACCAGTCGGGCTCCGAGCTGGAGCAGGAAGCCATTTCAGCCTCGGACTGCATCGTTGAAGCGAAAGGCCAGAACAGGCGCGGAACACGCATTACTCTCGCGCATTCGTGCAGTAGGATTGACGGGGCCAACCGAGGGCCGCCGGGCAGGACTCGCCGGGCAGGACTCACCGAGCAGACGAGCGAAGCCCGACTGAACCGAACCGAACTAACTGCCTCTCGGGCGGCTCCGGCGGTCCGACGCCCCGACGTCGCAGCGCCGGCGGCGGCAGCAGCCTCGCGCTCCAGCACGGCTCGCTGTTATCATCCTTCTCGGCCTGCAGCTCTGGCTCTGTGCTTGTTTAGGCTGGCGCAGGACGCGCACGTGCGCCCCGATGGGACGTACGATCAACGATGTGCGGGGATCAGTCTATTGGAAAGCCTGCAGCACTGACAGCAGTGTCCGCGTATACCTATATACTTACTTAGCTTGCGTAACTTCTCGACGACGCAGTGTGTCTGCCGAGCGATTAGAGAGATCTGAGACTAGAATTCGAAATGGCTCTTTACACATCGCGCGCGATTAAGTTGTTTGAGAATACGTGCGCGCTTCCTTGGACTTTTGGGGGAGATAAGGAAACGAGTATGCAGCACGTTTCGTGATAATTAATTTGTCAACTTCTCTGTCCGCGATAAGCTCAACACGCAAGCCTTTTCTCCGCTTCATTCGAGTTCCCTTTCAAAAATCGTACAACTATCTCGTAACTTGCAATCTCTTAAAAATGTCAGCAAGCAAGCGCGTAATGTTATACTTACACCGTACACGCAAGCAATCAGCTCATATCATCACAGTCAAGTGAAGACGAATGTGTGCTTTCAAACTCCTCGCTTCTGCTCAGTCGAAAATCACAAACACAGCGAGCTCGCAAAAGCACCCACCCTCCACTCGAAGCTCTCCTTGAGACCTACTGACCTCGACCCACTAACTTTATATATACCTTCAACTCACAGCAAAGGCACGCACATTTCCTGGGACGACTGTATAGGGGGCTCGCTGATGTGCGTATCTACAACGCATCGGAGCCGTCAACTGGTTATACCGCACTGCTCTGCTGCTCCGTGCGTGTTGTGCTTCTCGAATCTTATTGATTTGCCTGGAAATGCCAGCATGACCCTGAGCACGCGCCGCGCGCGCGCGCATCGAAACGAAAGACTCGGACACATCCGATGCACACTCGCTCTATTTCTCTCTCTCTCTCTCTCTCTCTCTCGTATGTATATGCAATGTAATCTTGTAACGGGGGTGGGGTGAAAACGCGCGCTCTTCGTTCGTTTTATCGTCTTCCATTGAGATAAAATTAGATTAAGTAGATGTAGAAATAACGAGAACGTATTTTTTAACTAAAATAAATTGTTATATTCAAAGTAAAATGTTTTCAATGAACATTACAACACAATGCTGGTCACATCGTACTGGCTTTATAAATTGTACACAACAAAAATAGTACAAAATCGACCTATCATTGACAATTCATTATCATACAGCTTTGTATGCATAGACACACTAATCATTATGATAAACATTTTCATACATGATGTAAATTTATCACTAGAAATTGCAATCGTTTATGCATTTTCATCGTTATATAAAAAATTCTAGCAAAATTAAAATTCTCAAGTGCATGAAAAATTTTGCATCTCCAAAACGAAATATCGAAATTCTTTATAAGCAATAGCTACTTTAATTGAATAATGAAAGAGCAACGATTTCCGTTCAACAAATCTCAAAATTGGCTACCTACTTTGTAACCTCATGTCTATTATAAGTTTCTATCCAACATTTGCACTAGAATAATATCAAACTCCCTGTAATTTCTCATTTGCAATGAGTTAGTGAAACAAGTATCTCAAACTATACCACGTCTTTGTACAATTATTTACACTTTGTAGAAAGTATCAAGTAGCACTGGATGAAAAGTGATAAGGAATGTCATACAAATTCCAGGCCTTCAAATTTCTTATCCGATACTTTGATGTCAGGCATAATGATTCGTCCATCGATGTTAAACGCTGTAATATAGGTAGCAGTTTCGCCTTGGTATTCTTCAGTCTTCAAGGCAACAATGATAGAATCCTTTGAGCCCGGTAGGAACTTAAAACTTGAATAGCCTCTGACAGGCACAAGAGTACCAATATGCGTAACCTGTTGAATAAAGTTTATCACTTTTTTTGTTTAATCACCACACTGATGCAACAAAAAAATGCATTACAGTGTTACCAACCTCAATATTTACAAATGTTTCATCGGCAGTTAACAGTAGATTACAACTCATCATCTCATCTTTGGTTTCATTATACTGCTCCTTTGAACACCTACGAGGAAGAAAAAACCATTTGCGATGGATATTACTCCATGCACCAGACTCATGAATCATATAACCTGCAGAATGGTAAACATTATGGTTAACATTCTTTTTTTCTCTCCAAAGAATTCTTTCTCAAATTTGTACAGACCAGGAAATTCAATGTTGATTGCTTCTCTCAATCGTTTGTAGTTTAACATCCAATTTTTAGAGTGTACTTCCCCATGAGGAGAAATAACTTTGATCCATTGCGGATTATTATTTACAAATTCTCCACTAGCGGTAGTCCACTCTTTGCCCATACTTCCAACGTACAATTGCTCATCTTTTACTGCTGCCCATTCTGATTTAAAACCTAAGAGACAAGCATACATTACTTCACACTACTCTCTGCTCTCTTAGCTTCTTAGTAAAAAATATGGGATTTAACAAATTTCAAAACCTTTTGAACTTTTTCCATTTCCATCCATGAGTACAAGCCAAGGGTAAACTTTGTCTCCGTCAAAGAAATAAACCATGCCAGTTCTGTCATCAAAGGTGAGCAACCTACCATCAAAGGTAACAAGTTCTGACAGTTCCATCCCTCGTCCTTTAAGTCCCAGCGAAGAAGACAAAGTGGTCACTCCGTCTTCCCACTTGACCGATATTAAACTTCTTGATGGCATCCAAGTAAGATGACCTTTCTTCAGAAAACTCTGCCATGTATTCTGATGATCTGCACTTTTAGATCCAGTATCCAGATCAGTGACAATGGCTATGGCATAGGACATACCCGTAAACTGCTTAACTGGAGCAGTCAGAGGATAAGTCTTGTTGTAGAAGTAGTACTGGCACGGCGGCAGTGAATTCTGTATGGGCTGTGTGCACACCATGCTACTGACCAGAGGATACCCATAGTACAGAAAAACGACGAGGAAGAGAAACAGCAGAAAAACGACAAAGTGACTCTGAACCCTCAGGGTACTGTTGCCGACCCTGTAAATGTGCGGGGTGCGCAGTGCTTGCCTCCAGTCTCGAGAAAGCATTTTCTCGGTCGCCGAGTTACGCGCTTTGCTGCTGTCAAAGTGCGAGTGCGTTGTCATCTCATCTTCCGTAATTCTCAGTAGGCTACTTGGTTCCAGCTGTTTTCGGCCGGGATGTGCTCGCCGATGCCTGCAATCAGAGTATAAAGAGTGCACCCTCGTCTTCTGTCTCGACTTGTGTCATCAGCGGCGCGTTCTCTTAGGTTCCGGCTCGACAACGAGCGGCTTCACACACTAGCTCATTGCCATTGAAAAATTAACGAGTGACAAAAGGTGTAGACGTGTATACTTTCCCTATTCTAAAATTTATCGACCTAACCTCACTTTCATGACTCTTCCTCAGCTTCGCGCGTTGGAGCTCGTATCTCGAGTAGACTTATTTTCATCTCTCTTTATACACACTGACGATCGGCGACTACTTATAGTATAGGTACTGAAGCGGGTTAAGGGTAAGTGCGAACTAAGGTATGAGTAATCGGGATTAGTAAACAGATAAAAGCAAAGACGAACAGATACTTATACCTACTAAATTAATGTGCTTATAAGTAACGTTCGTGCGTGCGCGCGGGAAATCGATCTCGCACATTGAATTCTCGGTATCCTTTTCGTCGGTAAAGCAGATCTTATGTTTTATTATAAAGTTGTCGGGCGTTGGACGAACGGCAAGACAAATGTTCTTAGACGTTGAAATAGTAAATTAGTGGCCCTGGAAAGGGCCGATTCTGCTCAACGGCGGAGTTGGTCCTGAAAAGAACCGATTGTCAATAAATTTATGTATTCTTCTTTGCCGCTTTGTCAGTAGTTGTACGCGTGACCTTTTGCTTGGGCATCTTGGATTTTGCACTGTTTGCAGCTTTCTTAGCTTTCAATGGAGATTTAGAAATCTTGGCATTTTTTGACTCTTCTGATTTTTTCGTCTTTTCTGCACCAGCTTTTTTCGCTTGCTTCGCCCGGTCTACAGTCGAAGCCTTCCGTTGCTGCTGCTTCTCGGCCTGAACTTCTTGGCCAGCTTAAAACTGCCGGAAGCACCGGTTCCCATAGTCTGCGCAATGACATTGTTACTGACGGCAGTCTTCAGATACTTCTTGTTGTAGACGGCTATCTTCTTGACGTCGGGGCCACGAAGACACTGGCGATATACTTCTTAATAGCTTTGAGAGATGATCCCTTTCTCTCATCCAAAGTTGACATATGGCCTCATCGACCATCTCG
>JAZHPH010000578.1:20584-37334 GCA_037356405.1 Nasonia oneida | reverse complement strand
TAGCGGTTGTATTTATGTAAATTATTGTAGCGCCGATAGTCCTGTAAATTTTGAAGAGGCAATTGAAAGTAATGAATCTAGTTTTTGGAAAAATGCCATGGATAAAGAGATGGATAGTTTAAAGAAAAATAAAACGTGGTAATTAGTTGAAACACCAAAGAATGAAAAGGTATTAGACTTGAAATGGATTTATACAAAGAAAAGCGAAAATGTTTATAAAGCGAGAATAGTTGTAAAAGGTTTTCAACAAACGAATGTGTTGGACGATATTTATTCACCTGTTACTAAGACTCAAACGTTAAAAGTATTATTGTCGTATTGTTGTCAAAATGGTTTATTAGTTGAGCAAATGGACGTCGAGACAGCGTTTTTGAACGGGATCGTAAAATCGAAAGTTTTTGTAAAGCAACATGAAGTGTATGACGATGGTACTGATAGAGTATGTATGTTAAATAAAGCACTGTATGGATTGCGAGAGTCCACGAGCGTGGTATGAGTGTCTCGATGACTATTTAAGCGAATTAGGTTTTGTAAGAAGCGAACATGACTATTGTTTATATATGTTAAAAGTAAAGGATGAGATTATTTATTTAATTATATTTGTAGATGATCTGTTAATTTGCTGTAAGAATAGAAAGAATTTAGATTTGATTAAAAGTTTGTTAAAAGAAAGATTCCAAATGAAAGATTTAGGTAAGATAAGTACGTATTTAGGTATTAATATTGAATATGATGAAAAGAAACATGAAATGTCATTAGATCAGAAAAAGTACATTGAATCGTTAGCTAGACAATATCAGGTTAAAGAAGCGAAATTATATGAGATTCCAATGGAGCAAAATTTAAAATTAGAACCTGCGGAAGACTTAAATAAAAATGTAAAATACAGAAATATGATAGGAGCACTTTTGTATATAAGTTCAGGAACTAGATTACATATAAGTTATAGTGTTAACTATTTAAATCGTTTTCAGAACGGTTTTAATGAGACGCATTATAAGTATGCTTTGAGAGTTTTAAAATATTTATATTTAACTAAAGATTTAAAATTGAGATTTAAGAGAAATGACAAAGTAGATATTCTTGAATGTTATGTTGATGCCGATTGGGCAGGAGATTGTGTAGATAGAAAATCGACGACTGGATATATTGTAAAGCTGTTTGGAAATATAATTTATTGGAAGTCGAGAAAACAAGGGAGCAACAAAATCGTCAACAGCTGCAGAATATGTTGCACTGTCTGAAGCAGTGAGTGAAATCTTATTGATTAAAGACTTGCTAAACGATTTTAATGTAGAGATTAAGAAACCTGTAAATATTTACGAGGATAACTCTGGCGCAGTTAGTATAGCGAAGTATGGTAATTTTACTAAAAGATCAAAGTACATTCAGGTATATTACCATTTTATAAATGAAAATTATGTTAAGGGTATAATAGATATTGTTAAAGTCAGTTCGGAAAAGAATTTAGCAGATATTTTTACCAAAGGTCTAGGAAGAGTAAGATTTGAAAAATTGAAAGAATTATTGAACTTAATTTAAAGAATATGTAGGACGAGGTGGATGGTGGACAGAGAAGATGCCTCGTCTACGTGTAATAAGTGCTTTATTGCAGTGTCTCTCCAGACGTCTGACTGTGTGCGTAGTCAGTGCAGAACTGAGCGGCGGCGACGGCGCTCGCTCGCTCCACCTCCACCTCGTCCTACAAATATCGTAATTATGAAAATATAAATGTAAGGAGGCGTGTTGAGATATAAGGTACATTTATATTATAGTGAAAGAGAGCTACTAGTAAGAAGCGCCACCTTACGTTCATGATTGTTAGTGCGTGCGAGCACGGTGCGAGTCACTACTTGTGAGTTAGCCTCCGCAGAGAGCGGTTGTAAGAGAGAGAGTATGTCGGGCGAGTTTGTTTACTTAAATAAAGTTAAGCTTAAGAAGCCAGTGCATTTGTTAATTGACGCCACCTCATCACCTCTCACGATCCACGGTTATCAACAGTTTTTTTGTGCCTCGATTACGGACACAAAAAGGCCTTATTGCACTCGAGATTTTAGGAAAAAGTAGATATTTTATGTGTTTTGGCTAAGTTCATTGCAAAGCTTTCAAACCCCTATGGTTCGTAAGATATCAAGGTTTCAATTTTTTTTTGAAAATTTTTTAATTCCTTATATCTCTAAAACAATGTAGTCAAATACTTCAAAATTCTATTTCGGGATTCACCATAAAAAAGCTATCTGCTGCCAAAATTTTAAACGATTTCGTTAAGCGGTTTTCAAGTAAAAATTCAAGTAAATCGTTTTCTCGAAAATTGCGCGAGTGACCTATCTAATAAATAGCCCGTTGTTTTGAAGGTTAGGTTAGTATGAACACAAGTAAACATGCGTGAATTTCTGTAGAAAAATATTGACGGCAGTGTTCGTATTCTATAATAAAAGAACAAAGGGGTCTGCAAACTTTTGGACAATGAACAATCCAAAACTTATACATTAAATTATGTATTAAAAACTGCCTCATACACTAGCAGGCAGATATACTGTATATTAAAACAATATTTTATTCAGTTGACCTATAAATTTAGTTGGAAGAAGCTACGTGCCAATGAATTGGCAGCGGTTTTTTGTTTGTCGTATTATAAATAAAATAATATGATTGTAAACTTGACTTGTTTAATTGATATTATTTGTTTTTTAATCTGTAAATTCACTGTAAAAAAAATTATTGACATGCATGGTAATACGCAAAACATTAAACGCGCCTTATCTTTTTATTATTTAGAGATTTTATTTTTTAGAGATTTCATTTTTTTGAGCGAATTTATTGAAGTACCTCGTCATTGAAGACCCTTGGCACCTAGACACCGAGCGTGACCGGCTACCGCAAAACTATATTTGCATGTATGAACAAAAAGTCACGAAATCCACTTCCTGGGCCCCGTCATCAGTGACCCCGAAAACTCAGAAAGTTTGTGTAGCGACAGTGCAGCAGCTGTTCAAAAACATAACCTCAAATTCAAGCAGACAATGTAAACACATTTACTCTGCGCAACTTATAGAAATCTGTGGGAGAGCGATACCCAACTGTATTACACATAATAGCTTGTGCGACCAACTTCACGGTCCTACTATCACGGAAATGTCCGCTCCCGAGTCTGCGTAAAATTTTCCTTGCCTCTTCCTCATCTGGGGGAAGATGCGCTCACGATCGGTAGTTCTCTGCCGGCTTGCAAGAATCTGATATTCACTGATTTGCTCGCAATCGCTGTTTCTTTTGCTTCTATTTGATGCCTGACGCTTAAGGGACACGGCGGGCGTCCCTCTAGTTGAAATTACTTTACGATGAATTGTTTCTTCACTTTTTCTGCGAGTCATGATGGTTATCACGGCTATCGCTATTAGAATCGTTCTTGTTATTTCAATTTTCATTCTTGTGGCCGTTGTCGCTGTTCTCCTGGTTATTACCCTTATTGTTTTGCCATCGCCGGTCGCCGCCTCGATGAAAATTCGGTCGTTTAATTATATGTTTGGCTGCATGGCTAATCAGAGTGCGACATTCCGCGAGCCAATAGGTATTAGAATTGCAATACTCGCAGAATTTATTTTCCACGTCCTGTTTTGCCGGGGCTGCTGTGCCTGAGTTCCTCGAAACGTCGGCGGGCGCCTCATTGGGTTAATTATCCGTTGGCGTCGTTAGTCGCACCTGAGCTGTCGGTTTTACAATAGGGTTTGCACTAAATGTCGTTAACCTCGCACTTCGTTTGCCTTTGAATTCTATTGCGAACGATATTACAGCTTCCAAATTTTGGGGTTGCTTACTACGGACCAGGGGGTCCAGCGGTGGTTTCAGGCCGAACAAAAATTGTTCGAGAAAGTCCTGGTCCACTTGGCGTATTTTAAAATCCTTAACCGCGACCGATAGATTCGGAGCCGATTCGACAATTCTACGTAGTCGATTATAGAGCTTACTGACCCGTAGCCCATATTCTCCGGCAGATTCTCCCGGACTTTGCTCAACTGTACGAATTTTGTTGTAAATTTGGTCAGTGATGCCAATGTTGGCATAATGCAACGTTAAGTCGCATAGAAGCGCTTCGACTGAGCAACAGTTAGCTGTTCAAGCTCAGAAGCCTTTCGTGGCTTTTCCTTTTAAACAGTTATTAATATGAACTAATAGGAAACGTTCGTTCTCCGGACCGTACATTAGCAGAACTTCCCGTACCGTGTTACAAAATAAATTTGGACAGGTTGGATCTCCGTCGAAATATAAAATGTAGTTGACCGCTTGATGAAATGTCATGCGCTTTACCGTCGTGCTGCTATGATTTTTATTTGGAGTTGCCGAATTTATTTAGTGATGTTGCAGTTTGCAAATCTCCATCGCGTCCTCGTCCGAATAGTCTGACTCGTCGTAGGGATCGCTTGCTTTGATGCACGTACGCATTACGCTAAGGTTGGATGTCGCCGCGCGGCTTATTTTCTTTTTCTGAGTGTGTGTTGCGACAGCTGTTATCACTCTTACGTGAACGATGCTCCACGCTTTCGCTCTTGGCGGTGCAGCACCTACCGCATTTCTTGACTACTTCGTTTCTTTGTTTAAGGAGACACAGCACCTTTAAACTTCGAAAAAATCGATTTTTTATTGGTTATTTTAATAGAAAATTTTTCGTAGAACATGCTCCTAAAACCCGTTTGTCAAAAAAAAAAAAAAAAAAAAAAAAAATTCCTGCAAAATTTTGTTTTAGTAGTTTGCTTATTTTATAAGCAAAATACTAAAACAAAATTTTTACCAGTAAAATTGCGTATTTTGCATTTTTTGTCTAATACGACTTATAATTTTAATTTTAAGTTTCATAAATTCAATATGAAAGAAATTTTCATTGTAAATGTGAAATATACTAGTTTATTACCTTAGTATATACGTATATAATACTCGACGTATGTATTTTAGTAAATAAATGGGAGCGCATTGAATAGATTTTTTTCCGTTTTTTCGAGATAAATTTCCAGTTTCGCTTCTGATATAAGGCTCCGATCGAAACGTAGGGACATTTATTTTAATTCAAATATCGCGCGCCTGCGCGCCACCTGTAGGAAGATAAGATAAAAAGTCAAGACCTTTAAGATCAGCAAGAAAGATACAAACTCTAGCAGCGAAAGGAACCTCTGAGGTCAGGAATAGATTAATTAATATCAACATTCTTTCCTGCGCTCGAGGAACTTTTGATTTGCAATGTAATAGCAAAGTTCAACTTGGCGAATCCAAAGCTCAAGGATTAGGATTTAAGATTTAAGTTATGTGTATTGAGTGTGGTCAGCTTTCAGCTATTAACTCATGCAGAAAAGTTGGCTCAAGAACTATGCGTGGGAGAACAACAGAAGAGCAGGTTACTTTTCGTGCTCTTGGACTTGGACACGCTGCTTTATCAACATTTTGCGGGTTGATGGACTGCTCATGGACCCTGGATCAGTCTGCATGTAATGCAATTAACAAACAATTCAGTGAAGTGTGTGAAAAAGTGGCCAAGGACTCCATGAAGACTGCAGTGTTAGAAGAAAAAGCCGCTACAGAGACTGAAGCACCCGGATAAACATTTCTGGAGATGGTTTGGCTGAAGTATTCTTCTCCGTAATATTTGGAGGTTAGACTGGTAATTTACTACAGTGTCAACTTCAAGATTTAACACAGTGACCAAAAAAAAAAGATAAGAATAAAGTGTTATCATAAGCAAGAATTGGATAACCTTTTTATTACATTTCTATGTAAATTCATGAAATGCCTTTTTTTGTTTGCAGGTAACAAAAGCCGTACAGAGCCCAGAGGTATAAGTGAATATACCACATAATTGATAAGAGTCAAGGTCTATGTGTGTGGAACATATAAAATTTGGTCATAAAGGATTTGGTAAGCACTTATTTGAGTTATACTTATAACAATCAAGTGGCGCGGTAGCGCTACAAAGGCGAGTTTAAGAAGCAAACAAAACTTTGGCGCCCGCAAGACTTCTATATTGGTATCCGAGATTATACTTTTAAGAAAAACGATACTTTCCATAATTGTTTCTAAGTGATTTTTATATATTATCACATTCGTGTGCTAATCAGTGATTTTTAATAGAATTTGTCAAAAAAAAAAACGCTGTCATTTATATAATGTGAACAATCTTTTATATGATTTGCTCAAATCATTACCTTTTTCTCCAGTGTGAAAAGACTGTGAAGTTAGCCGCCTCCAGTGTGAACGACGGTAAAGTTAGCTGCGCATCAAAAATAATAGGGAATTGCTTTTCCACCTTTTTTACATATCCTCACATTTCTCATATCATGGCGGTGTTACATACAAAAAATATTACTGCGGCGTTGTATTAAATTAAAAGTTTATATTATTGTATTATTAAAGTGATTTTGTCTATCAAGCATAGACAAAATCACTTTAATAATACAATAATATAATATATATCACGATATTGCTTTCTCAAGAAAATATAATAATATATCACGATATTCAGAATTACGAGGTTGCCGGTGCATACTCTGCGTTCCGGAGCAGTAACAGTAACTAGGTGGCCAGTGTCGCCGATGACAAGGTGCAGGTAGTTTTCAGTGTCTTGGTGTAAAAATCATTCAAGGGCGGTGTCTAGGTGTACATGGTGGCCGTTGACAACGTCTAGATGGTGCGCTCCATGGTTTTTGGTGTCTAGGTAAATAAATCATATACAGGGTGGCCGAAGACGAGTTCTAGGTAGTTTGCATTGTGGTTTTTTGTGTCTAGGTGTAGAGAGTGGACGATCATTATACCGATTTTTGTAAAGGGGGATAAGACAGACTGCAACAACTATAGGGGGGTATCTCACTTTTAGCAACGTGCTACAAAGTTCTGTCAAACGTAATACAAGCTAGACTCACTCCATTCGCGGAAGATATAGTAGGAGATTATCAGTGCGGATTTCGGCGCAACAGATCGACGAGCGATCAAATGTTTACCATAAGACAGTTAGTTGTTAGAGAAAAAGTGGGAATTTTGCGAAACCATACACCAACTATTTATAGATTTTAAAAAAGCGTACGATTTTATTAAGCGAAGCTAAATATATCAAATTCTAGTACTTCTCGGTGTACCAAAAAAACTCGTGAGATTGATTCAAATATGTCTGAACGGAACCACGGGAAAGGTCCGAGTAGGCGGTAATATATCAGAACTTTTCACGATACGCGATGGTTTAAAACAAGGGGATGGGCTCTCTACGGTGCTGTTCAACTTAACGTTCGAGTATGTCGTTAGAAAAATGCAGGTTAGCCAGCTGGGCGCAACGCTTAATGGAACAACGCAGATACTAGGCTACGCAGATGATTTGGATATACTGGGGGATTGTAGGGAAACGGTAGCAAGAAACGCGGAAATCCTCATAAAAGCGGCTGAGGATACAGGGCTAGAAGTGAGTGAATCGAAAACAAAGTACTTGATTATAAGTAAACTAGGCATCTGCAGAGGGGAGGAAGATCTCAGAGTTGGGAATTTGATAAATGATAGAAACAAGATTAATGTCGAAATAAATAAGATACTGTATTCGGGTAATGCTTGCTTCTACGACACCGTACAAACTCTGCACAAAAATAACCCTACACGCTACAGAAAATAATTCTACACAGGAAATAACTGCACGGAAAAATTCTACACAGATATTTACTGCGCGGAAATTCCCTACACACATTTTTGGTAATTTTACTACACCGCAAAACTTTACACAATCAGATAACCTGTTGTTATATATTGTTGACCATGTAGGGTTATTTTTATGTAGAGTTTATACGGTATCGCTTCTACGCTGTGAGTAATTTACTTAAGTCTAGGCTGTTGTCTAAAAACGTTAAAATAAGAATATAGGACAATAATACTACCGGTAAAATAATACAGGACTACAATACTAACGGTGGTTCTGTACAGGTGCGAAACGTGGGCTCTCACTAAGCAGGCGGACAACCGTTTTAGGGTATTTAAAAAAAATTTTTGCGAAAAATATACGGGCCGAAAAAAGATGAGGAAACCGGAGAATGGAGGAGACTACACAATGATGAGTTACACAATCTGTACACGTCAACAAATATTAACATAATAATAAAATCACGCAGATTGGAGTGGGCAGGGCACGTAGCGAGAATGGGAGATGACCGTACGGCAGCGCGTGTCATGAAGGGCAGGCCGAAGGTCTATGGGTAGGTCTAGGTAGACCTAGAGGTCGCGTTGACATAGATGTATTTTGGGTGGGGTCGACACAAGATAGGGCAGCATGGAAGACTTGCGTAGATGAGGCGATAAACTTACGAGTTTCAAATGCCACATAAAAAAAGTTAAAGGTATTTATACTAAATATCACTATGAAAAATTTTAAATGATTTACTTCAATTTTGTGATTTTTACTTATAATTCTTTTTTTCAAGGTTTAAAGGTGTTGTGTCCCCTTAACGCTCTTAGATTTCTGGGTTGAATTAAATTTTTTGTGATTATTGCGCTCAGATCCGCTATCGCAGCATACGTATTTGCGCGTAATTGAATTAACCTTGGTTCTGCCCGTTTCACTGTGTCTGTCGGGGGACTCATAATATTTGGGGCTTGAACGTGATTTTACTGTGCGGCGGTTCCCGCCTGTTGAACAGCTTTCTAAACCAAAGCTGGAACTGCTGTCAGAGCTGCTGTTGTATTCTCGTCTTCTGCAACCGTTCGCGCATACAAGATAATCCGATTTTTTCCCCAATTTATTGTGTTGGTGTGAACGTGGTCGCCGGGGTGGCCTTTTGCTGCTCGCATTATGCCGGCGTAGGCAGCATAGAGTTATCGGCTTTTTTTGAGATTTACTGCGCGATTTCCCGAGCTCATTAAAGCAATTTGCTCATTGAAACAATGCGTTTTTTGTGTGCTTGATTTTCTCCCCAAAATTGCAAACGATGCGTTTTTGTTACTTGCGGGCGCCTCATGAACGGTGCAAGCATTTGATATATTTGCGGGCATAATTTTATCGAGCACTACAAAGTGGTTGCTAGAGGCATGCGTAGCGTTAGATCTCGCGCTGCTAAATGATTGCCTCCTGCTGCCCGATCTGCTTTGCTCAACGATTTCTTCATGAATCCATGCCCTGGCCCTAACTTCGCTGATATAACCGTAAATGAACGGTGGGTCATTCATACGAGAGGCTGGCTGTCTTGTGACTGTGAGGATGTTACTTGTTAATAAATCAGCTCTATGACCCGTGGACACTTCTGCGATTGGTATATCGTCTGCCTGTGTCGGAGACGCCTTGTTGTCCACGACAGCGGCGACCGGAGTTTTTTGCACTTCTCCCGCTATATTTGAAAGGTTAGACACACCCGCTTGGCACCTAGTATCAATTTTCATACGTTCCAGGATATTTAGCGGTTCTCCGGCTGCTCCCCAAATATTTTTTGGCACGACGTCCGTTCCTATTTCTTGGCCTAATAATCTAAGCCTTAGACTGGCTACACTACTCGCATGCGCTCTGTCGCCGTGCTTCTCATCGGGCTAACGTATTATCATTTGCCTATCCGTTCCCAGTCCGACGGCAAGCATCGGTGAGGCACCGCTTTGCTCGCGAGACTCGTCAAACGATATTTTTAAAACATAGCGCTCGGGCGTTTTACCATAGAGCACCCTGGTGAATTTTATTGACGTGATTTTGTGATGTATTAAAATGATGTATTTCATTATGTAATTTTTATATGTGATTTGTGACGTCAGTTTGTTATGTACTGATTTCGAACGTTTTATCACGTAATTTTATGACTTTTTAGAAAAATCGAAATACTTCATGAAACTTTTTTTCGTAATTTTAGTATGTTATTTAATTACATAAATATTTAGTTCAAAATAATTACACTCCTAAGTACTTAAAATTTGTTAAAATAAGTGATCATATGGGTGCTACCATGCGGATGGTACCACCCATATGATCACTTATTTTAGGGGCTTATGCCTCAGAAATTAATTATTTTTAATACTTTCACTAAATATTAAAAAATTTTAAAAAATAATATTCATCACTCATTAGCCCCTATTTTCCGCACTACCATGCGCATGGTAGGGCCTATATGGCCACTTATTTTAACAAATTTAAATTATTGAAGAGTATTTAGTAGTAAGTATTTAGAATTAAATATTTATGTAATAAAGAAACATACTCAAATCACAAACGTAAAAATGTTTCGTAAAGCCGAAATATTTTAGTTTTTTTAAAATGTCATAAAATTACGTGATAGTATCGTATCGGCGTCTTTGGAAACGTCGCATCGCGGCGGCGACTCCGAGAACATAGTATCGTATCGGCGTCTTTGGAAACGTCGAATCGTGGTGGCGACTACGAGAACGTTGTATCGTAGTGGTGTCTTTGGAAACGTCGTATCGTGGCGGCGACTCTGAGAAACTCCAAGAATGTCGTATTGTGTCGGCGTCTTCGGAAACGTCGTATCGTGTTGGCGACTCCGAAAACATCGTATCGTGTCGGCGTCTTTGGAAACGTCGTATCGTAAACGCGATTTTGTTTTTTCTAATTTTATAGAGGCAGTACTGCCCGATTGTTAAATACGACTTTACAAAGCATAAAATGCGCGTGAAAAATTCTAAAAAAGAATCAAATTTTTCATTGCCTTTGCATATCAGGCATTCTACGAGAAGTTAGACAATTTACGGTCGAAAAATCGGGCTCTTGCAATTTTGAGGGCACACTGACCAGATCAAGTTTTTGACATGCGCTTGGACATACAATATATGTAAGAAACAGTTGCTACCGCTGCAAACCCTATGTCAACAAAAAGTTTCGGGCCAATTACTAATTACCGAAAAATAGCCTTTATTGTGCCCCGGGTAATTTCTTACCTAGTCGAGCGAACATTATTATTTCCGGAATTACTGAACAGCTAAGCCCGAGATCTTGAATTTGGATAAAAGTGTCGAAAACGACCGTCCCTATCATAAGATGCGAGCTATTTGAAATAGGGAAATTCTTCAAAAATGCCTTCAAAACAAGAATTTTCAATATTTTGTCGAATTTTCTCATTTTAGACTATTTAAGCGTACGAGGACTAAGAGCACCTTAAGGTAAAAATCGTCTAAAATGAGAAAATCCGACAAAATGCTGAAAATTCTTGTTTCGAAGGCATTTTTGAAGAATTTCCCTATTTCAAATAGCTCGCATCTTTTGATAGGGATGATCATTTTCGACAATTTCTTACATATTGTATGCCCGCATCCGTGACAATCTGTTTTATTTTTAGGTTTTTACAGCAATCTATCTATCAAAAAAAGTTTTATATTTCTGAAAAACATTAAATTTTGTAGAATCAATGCAGACAAAAATCCGGTGGAAAGACGGATGGACATTTTGATTTTTTTTTATACCAATAACTAGTTAAATTTGTGCACAAATGAACATTTTTTTGCGGTCTTAACGAATAAAGTTGGAAGAACATTTCTACTGTCAAAGATGTTTTTTTTTTTTTGCAAGCTTTCGAGGTTTTTACAAAATCGCTCAATATAAAATTTGAATATAATTTAGATCAGAAGATTTATCTTGCACTGCGATACTGCATTGAATTTTATCGCTTTAAATAAAAGAAAGTTAGCTTCTGTGTAGAGTAAAGGATCTATAATCAAAAGGAGTCGTATTCAAGTCCTGATTGCGACACTTTTTTGTACTTAATATTTTTTTTTTTAATTACTAACAATAATTTATGCTTCAAAACGTTGTATGATGAACAACGATACAGTGTAAAGGCCTAAAAACGTAATTGAAACATATTTAGCTAGGTGCACATGCCAACGCACCTCTGCAGAGAGGGTCCAAATGTCCTACTGAGATATTTGCAGAGATCTCTGCAGAATGTCTTTGTAGGAATCTCTGCAAACTTTTTTCGTAAATGACATTGGTTTATAACATATTTAAAATATTTTTAAATCAGTTTTAGGATCATTTTAAAACATATCGTATTCTTACCAGGTAACAGCTTAAACAATCGAGTTTGATTTTAAATTGTTATTTCTTTATTTACATTAAAATAGATATTTCTTATTTTTTCTACATTTATTTTTATTAGAATTAAGTTGTTTGTATTAAAACCTTTTAATTGAGTAGAATTATGACAATAGATCATAGAATTTCATACTATATAGGGTCTATATAAAGTTTCTTGTGTTTCTGTTATAATATCTGGAATAATGTGAGAACTTTTTTCATTTTTTTTTATTATAGGATTCGAACTTGTCAAATCATTTATATACTCTTGTTTCTCGATGCGCGAAGTTCCAAAGTCTTTATTGTTCAATTTTCCTTCTAGCTGAACTTTTTTGTTTCTTTTCCATTTCATTCGCCGATTTTGGAACCAGATTTTAACCTAGAATAATACCAAAATACATTGAAATTTGCTGTATATTCAAGTTTTAAAAAATAAATTTTGAAGAAATTCTTTATATTACGAAAAATATTTAGCTTTGCAACACTTTTAAATTATATTTCAAAAATTGTACAAGTTGAAGCGGTCACCACTCTTCCTGGTCCTGTATATTTAATTATTATGAAAGAGTAGTTCGCATTTACTTGATCTGTGTCGTTATTATAAAACCAGATTAATTAAGTTATGTCAATTATATTATTTATAATATTATATATAGGTCCGGGATACTAGGTATCGGAGAATTATCACAATAATGAGATCTTTTTAGATTATGTTTAGATAATAAAATTAATATATTCAGTCAATTCTTTTTTAGTAAGAATATTGCATAATTATTGCATATATTCTTCTTAATAAGGTAAATTAACAATTATGCTTTGTGTTACAAAAGTTTTTAACCGATTAGCTTCAATTGCGTTATCAAGTTAAAATCGAAAAAGTTTTACAAGTTTTTGAAATGTCGAAATAATTGTAAGTATTCTATCTACTCAAGGCGTAAATTACTCTTGAGTAGAGACTAGTCGCTTAAATTGCGCTGAAGCTAGTCTTTACAAAGAGTGGTTTATAACACCTGAGTTCTCCTTCTTTTATTTCGTACCACGAACAGTCACAGAAGACATGCTCCGCATCTTCATTTGTTTCCAAATACACTGGGCAATTTGGATCGTCCTCTATCTCAAAGCGATGTAGGTAGGCTCGAAAGCACCTATGTCCGCTCAAAAACTGCGTAAGATTGTAATTCACTTTACTATGTCGTCTTTTGGTCCAGTCAACAATCCTTGGTATGAGGCGGTGCGTCCATCGCCCCTTTTCACAAGTCCCATCGTCTTTTCCACTTAGCTAGTGTTTGTTCCTTCGCGGATTTTTAAATTTCCTTTTGAGTATTATTACCACGCCAGCTTTCTTCGTATATATTCCTTCTTTTTATTGCTAGCAGGTCAATAGGCGGCATACCTGAAATAGTCTAGTCTAGTCTGCGTCCAAGGTGATTCTCAGGTACTTAATAGTCAGCTAGGAGTCTATTTCGTGTCCGTTTAATGTCAGTGTTATTGTCTCCATTTTCTTTCTACTAGATATAAAGATGGCCTCCGTGTTATGGCTAGCAGGCTCAAGTTCTGTCTGCTTTAGATAATCGTGGATTATACTTACTGCCCCGTTAGCGATTTGTGTCATCTTTTCCTTTTGCTTTGCTACCACTACTGCAATGTAATCTGCAAATCGTACGACTATTGCCCCTTCGGATAGCTCTAGAGTACTCCATCGTACATCATGTTCCACAATGATGGCCAAGCACTGACCCTTTTGGGACCCCTCCAGTTTACGTTATATGTTTTCGTGCCGTTCTCTGTGTCATACAATAGGGTTCTGTCTTTTAGGTAGTCATACATAATCCTTCCTATATATGCGGGTACTTTTTTCCATAGTGCCTCGTGTATTTTGCCCCAACTGGCTGAGTTAATTGCATTTTTAACATCCAGTGTAACAATAGCACAGTACTTCTTAGCACTTCCTTTTCATCTTTTTCTTTTTATTGCAGTTCTAGCAGTGTCGACTAGTAAACTTACGGCCTCAAGAGTGGAGCGTTTTTTCCTGAAGCCGTATCAAAATTCCACTTGTCTATTTGATTCTTCAATGACTTGGTCCATTCTAACGCCGATTGTGCGCTCTAAAATCTTGCCCAGATCGTCCAGCATGCAGAGTAATCTGTATGAGGCAGCTTCTCCAGATGGCTTATCTTCTTTTGGTAGTAGTACTAGGCGTTACTTCTTCCAGTTCCTAGGAAAAGTCTTTTCTTCAAGACATGAATTGTACAGGTCCACATCGGGGCGTGCCTGGATAACTTGTTTTAATGCAATATTGGGTATGCCATTCAATCCTGGAGCCTTGTTGTTGTCAACACTTTTGCATGCAAACAGTAGTCCTCTGTGGTGATTGGTGAAATGATATCGTCATTTGCGTTCGCTTCAGGACTGGCTATTACTTCCAGTTGAAGGGGAAACAGCGTAGTCACAGTACGGCCTAGGGGGGGGGGGTTATATAACCTTCCTTTATCTTCTTCATTACTACTTGTATGGTCGCCGCCAGGGATCCAGCCCTACCTCATCCTGTAACTCTTTAAGTCACTATCGTTTATTTTCTCGTATTTTTTTCTTGAGTATCTGTTTAGCCTCCTTCATTTTTTTTTTGTTTCGAGCTTCTAATACTTTTTGACCCCTATCAGTCCTGTTGTATTTCTTCCGGGCCCGCTGTCCTTGTTCTTTGGTTTGATGACACTTGCTGCGGGTAGCGTCAATTTATTCATCCCACCAGTATACTGGCGGTCGTTTATTATTGGGAGCCCTTCTTGGCATTTTTTCGTAGCAGGCTCGGGTAATGTTTCTTATCACGTGTTCGACCTTATCATTCGCAGGGGGACGAATGCTTCCAATAGCGCTCGTCCTTCTTTGTTCGTCCTTTGGCTGCCTCGCTCTATTATTCAGGCGTTAAAATTTCCTGCTATCAGAGCTGGTTTTCTTCCTATAGCATCCTGTACTAGTTGATCCAACAGTTGTCTGAATTGTTTTATCGGCGCGTTGAGAGAAGCATAGTAGCTGTAACTGTGTACGCCTGCAATCTTAGCGCGCACGAATCCTTCTTTACATCTTGCCATTTTTTCCTGAAAAGCAGCGTCCCTGCATGCCCGTATCGCCGCTATGCCAGTTCTGTCTATATCCCACGATTGTCTGTCCAGGACACACTGGCTCAGTAGGCCATGTGCAGTGGTTTATATTTAACTGCACTATTTTTATTTCTTTCGTTTGTCAATGGCTTCTACTGCAGCTCGGTAAACTGGACATGCGTAGCTATCAGGTAATTCTTTCCGCCTGTGCCTTCTTTGCAGTGTACGTAGTTGGTTTGGTTTTTATTTTCCTTTATTTTGTGCCCATACTTTCCACATTTAAAGCAAAACTTACTTCTATCTTCAGTCACTGTGCAGTTTCTGCCGATATGGCCAGAACTTAGACACTTGTTACATCTAAGTAGACTTGCGTTTTTTTTTCGTTTTCCGTATTCTGTAGAGAACCCAGCTCATTTTGATTTTCTGCTTGGTTATCATCTCTCGTGCCGTCTCTGGTGGCATTTGAATGACGGCAGACTGCGTGTCGCCGTGTGCTTTCCTCACTGACTTTACTACCGTCTCACCCGTTATTGATGACTGATCACTCGGTGGCTCTCTGCATAATGTTTTGACTACGCTTTCCTCGCAGTTTGATACGTCAAGGTCCTTTATCTTGAAGATTACTAAGTCTTGCAGGGTACTTATTTTTCATCACCTTGGACGTCAGACTAGACTAGCGCATCTTGCACAGCTTGTTGAAGTTGGACTGTCTTTCGCTCCACTGTGCGTTGGAGTTCCAGCAGCAAGTCTCCAGTCGCCGCCTTGCATATTCTGTTAACGCTGTCACTAAGCATCGCCAGTTTGGGCTTTGCTTTTATCTTTCTTAAGATGTCGGCATACGACTTTCCGTCCTTAGTCTTTATAACAAGGGTCTCTGTATGGGTTAGTTATACCCGTGGTGGCTTATGTTATTTGCTACCCTTTTGGCTCGCATTTCCCTCACCCCTGCCGTCTGTTTTTTTCTTTTTTTTCCTTCGATTTCCTTATTTCCACCTTTTGCCAGACTGTCTGTGTAATCAGCTTTGGCACTGGCAGCTGTGAGTCGCTCGACGTAGCCGTCTTTATCCCCTATCGGAACTGCAGCCTTTGTTTTTCGTCTTTCTTCTCTTTAGTGGAAGACTCTTGTTTAGGTAAATACTCCTTTTTTCCTCTGCATGCTACTAACCCTCTGTCCGCTGGGTATCTGCAGATTCTGTAATTGGACACTCCTCAGCATTAGCCCGAAACTTGACTTGGTCTTAGTTGTCGATTCCATAAGGCTGGTAAGACGTTTCTTAAATCCCATGACTTTCTTTATGTCGTCGTTTTCCACGTCGTGCATATTGCAAGCCGTTGACACTACTTTATTCATTATGTCCCGGTGTTCCTGGATCTTGTAAGTAGATTTTGCTAGGCAGTCTCTGCCTCCTAAATTCTTTACTTGATCGGAACTGATGGCCGGGTTAAGTTAATTAATCTGACCCACTTGGGAAATTGTTATAAACTCACCATCCATATTTGGTTTATTGTTCGGGGTTTCTTCCTCTAGCCTGCTTAGTCCGCGGAGCATATTTTATTTCTGCTCTAACCTCTCACGGGTTAAGGAGACCTATATATATATATATATATATATATAGGTCTCCTTAACCCGTGAGAT
>JAZHPH010000578.1:0-20244 GCA_037356405.1 Nasonia oneida | reverse complement strand
ACTATAAAAAGGTATATATGAAAATCTGAATGTTTGATCCGGACTCTGACAACCTCAATAAAGTAAAAAGATACCTTTTTATAGTAAAAAAGTGGCTGCAAAGTTTCAGAAAGGGCCTGACCTTCCACTAGAAGTTACGTAGAAAACAAACATGATATAATGACAAATAAGTGCCAAGCAGAAAATCAAAATGAGCTGGGTTCTCTACAGAATACGGAAAACGAAAAAAAACGCAAGTCTACTTAGATGTTACAAGTGTCTAAGTTCTGGCCATACAGTTACAGCTACTATGCTTCTCTCAACGCGCCGATAAAACAATTCAGACAACTGTTGGATCAACTAGTACAGGATGCCATAGGATGCAAACCAGCTCTGATAGCAGGAAATTTTAACGCCTGAATAATAGAGCGAGGCAGCCAAAGGACGAACAAAGAAGGACGAGCGCTACTGGAAGCATTCGTCCCCCTAGACTTGGTCTTATTTAACCACGGATGCTCTTACACATTACAAAGAGAAGACGCTGGGTCATCATAAATCTCACGTTTGTTAGCAGCTACCTGATTGGCTTAGTTGCATCGTAGACGGTAAGCTATCATTACACAAATAGTGACCACTAAACGATAATAATAGTGATAGGGAAACCAAAACGAAGATCGAGCGAGAGTACAATGATGGAAAGAGTCGGTTGGAAAACAAAGGATTATAACAAGGAGACATTTCTGCTGGCTCTAGAAGAAATACAGTTAAACAGGACTGCGAATGATAAGGTCGAACACGTGATAAGAAACATTACCCGAGCCTACGACGAAAAAATGCTAAGAAGGGCTCCCAACAATAAACGACCGCCAGTATACTGGTGGGATGAATAAATTGACGCTACCCGCAGCAAGTGTCATCAAACCAAAGGACAAAAATAAAATTGTCATCTTTGATTTCACAGAAAACTACCTATATAAATATACACATATATCTACATATATATATAATACAAATAATTCAAAATCTCATAGTAAAATTTTGTTAGAAAATTATCTATTTGCAAAGATGAAAAACTGCTGCCAACTTCATAAACAGATGTAATAATTAAAAGAATAGTTAAATAAAATTTGTAAAATGCGTAAAAAAACGTACGCATAATATTAATAATAGTATATTTTGATACAAATGCGAAAAAATTGATTCTACACGAATGTGAGGTTTTTATCCCGATTAAATCAAGGGTAACAATCATACGAGTGAGGAATTGATTTTATAACGTGTATTGAACATTTATTTTTGTCGATACTTGGGGCATAAAATGCGATTTATGGCATGCGATGCGTGCGTAAAACTAACAAGGAAGGGTCCCCAGGTGTACCTTACCGATTTTGATCATTTTGTGATATGTTGTAGTACTCGAGAAAATATTAGACACGTGTTTTTTCTTACGTGCTAACTCGTCGATTTAAGGGGTGAAAATCACCCTTGAAGTTTACCCCCAAAAACAGATTTTTTCTAATATCTCAAAAACTATTTGGAGTTTTTAAATAAAACCAACGCCAAATTCTTTATTATAAAAAGACGCTACTGTAGGCATAACTTTTACCCCGAAGGGTATCAACCCCTCTTTTTTTAGGGGTAAATGTGCAATTTTTCGCTATTTTTTCAATATAAAATTGGTCAAATCGGCTAGATTTGGTTGAAAATTGCATTACCATCAAGAAAATAAGAAATTAAAGTTGACGTGTTTCGAGATTTACGAAGAAAAATTTTTTTCTCGATTGTTTTACTCCTGAGGTTATTTTTTTATTTTATCCTTAAATGAAAAATTAGATCCATGAATAATTTTTCAATTTTAAAATGTTTGGCAAGCGATATAAAATTAAAACATTTACTTCCTGATTTTTTTTCCATTTATTTGTAGAGTTTCTTTGATGATTCATTTTAAAATTCTATAATTTTAAACTATTAATTTATAAATTATTCTGACAGTTTAAACAAGATTAGATAATTTCAAACAATGACATATTTCAGGATTCTTCAAATTTGTATCATACCAAAAATATAAAAAATACACTCTTCATTAAAAGTGCATTCATACGTAAACTTTATAGGAAATCTTATACAAAAATTATAGGAGTCATTAGTATTTTAAAATTTTCCATATATATATATATATATATATATATATATATCACATTGAAATTTTAAAACACATATAATGATATGTTATTGAAATACATTTTAAATTAAGTAAGTATATCTACATATTCAATAATATTTATTAATAGTACTTGCTATATATCATATGCTGATGATAATGCTATTGACCTGTTGATAATAGTTATCTGTGATAAATTTATTTTTATTTGTAATTCTGCAACTTGTGAAAGCATTGAAATCGGCATTTTTAATTACTTTGGTCAGTTCTACTTTATGTTTCTTTGAGTTTAAAAGTGTACTTCAACGTGTTAAATATAACAGTATAAAATAACAAGAACAGTTTTTCATTTTACAGTGTTAAATTTTTAGAGTGGAATAAAATGTTTGTAAATCCCATGAACGTGTTAAACTTGCTTTTAATAACATTTCAAGCACTTAATCTGAAAGAAACTCCAATAACACAGCGAGAAAGAGATTTAAAAGAGCATATTGAACAAATTTTATTAAACTCTATGCATGAATTTAATGAATTTGAAGTTTTTCAGGATGAAACTCTTGATTTTGCAGAACCTTATAAAGATATTCAAATGCAGGTTGTAGAAGATGATGAAAGAGATAGTATTACAGATGAAAGTTTTCAGCAGTGCACATCAGATGTTGAAGAATTAGATCATGATTATAAAGCAAGAGCAGTAGAGTTTCGGAGAAGTGGTGTTAATAAAAGTTTAAATTTAAAAACCGTACAAAATAGATTTCGAAAGGTAACATCAATAACACAATTAAAACGTTGGGCAAAAACTTTAAATAAAGGTGGAACTTATAGAGAAAAAATAGCTAGAATTTGTTCATTTGTGTTAGAAAATTTCAAAGCTGCTGTTGATGCTGGACATATTATCCATGATATAGATTTACAGCAATGGGTCCTGCAAGCACAAAAGAATATTGGTCATGAAGATTTTCGTTTCAAAGCATCAAAACATTGGGTAAAAAATTTTAAGAGAGCCCATAGTATTGTTGGAAGAAAAATTAATAAATTTATTACCAAAATAAACAATAGAAGGAGCAGATTATTTACAAAAAAAGCTGATGAATTTGTTATTGTAGTGAAAAATCGTATTAAAGAAAAAGGAATAGAAAATGTTTATAATTCAGATCAAAGTGGATTTCAATTAGAAGTCCATTCTGGCCGTACATTAGCAATCGAAGGGGAAAGTCAAGTAGAATGCTTGGTGCAATCTGTAGCTTCTACGACTCATAGTTATACAATACAACCAACAATATCTGGTGATGGTAGACTTCTTTCCACTCTTTTTATCGTTCTTAAAGAAAAAACTGGTGAATTTGGGCCAGTTGTATCACAAGAGTTGTTCAGACCAGCTATCATTTATGCAATGGCTTCTAAATCAGGAAAATTAACTTCAGGTATTATTTCATATTAGGGGTATTCGAATAATTATGATACTATTTTGGATTCATAAGGCATCCTGTGTTATTATTATTATTAGTGATCATTTTTTTGTTTTAATTTGTATTTTATTAAAAATTACTAAAATTTGCAATTCGTCTGATTTTAGATCCTTTTAAAACATGGCTCAATGAAGTATATTTTCCGACTGTTAGTTTATCAAGTGTACTTTTGGTAAACTCATGGACTGGGCACTGTCCTTCAGCCGTAGAAGAAGTAAAACCTACTAATAAATAAATAACTTTAAAAATAATTCCAAAAGGAACTACAGGCAAAATACAACCGCTAGGTACTTTTATATTTAGCGTTTGGAAAAATTATGTAAGACACTTTTCGGACAGCGTGATATTGATGAATGAAGAATTGAATCTACATTTAAGAAACAATATCATTAAACTTCAATCTTTAGTGCACAATCAACTATCTTCTCCGAGCTACATAAATCTGTTTAAATATTCATGGTATAAAAGTGGTTACACGGATGTTCATCCTGAAAATTTTGAAAATCCAGTAAATTTTGCTTTTAGATCATAATCTAATATACTTTGTGAAATTGTAGGGTGCTCTAATGTCGCAATTGTTCGATGTTCATGGTGTAAAAAATGTTTGAAACACTTTTTTGATGATTATCATTATTGTTCTACTTATGATCCTTGATAACAATTAAGAAAATTATGTAATTTTCAATTACCGATGTATTACACATAAATTGCATGATCTAAATAATTGTAATATTATAAGTTTGTAGAAGGTATTCGAAATAAAATTTATTACACAAGAGTTCAAAATTTTAATGTATTTCAAACCTGCAATAATTCATTGTAAAATGAAATGATTTTTATCGATATTCAATGTTGTTTTATTAAAAATTAAAAAATATACAATAAATGTGTAAATCTGCAAATAAATTTAAAAAATTTAAAAATAATTCAAGAATATAATTTTTTATTTAAGGATAAAATAAAAATATAACCTCAAGGGTAAAACAATCAAGAAAAAAAATTTTTTCTTCGTAAATCTCGAAACACATCAACTTTAATTTCTTATTTTCTTGATAATAGTGCAATTTTCAACCAAATCTAGCCGATTTGATCAATTTTACATTGAAAAAATAGCGAAAAATTGCACATTTACCCCTAAAAAAAGAGGGGTTGACACCCTTCGGGGTAAAAGTTGTGCCTACAGTAGCGTCTTTTTATAATAAAGAATTTGACGTTGGTTTTATTTAAAAACTCCAAATAGTTTTTGAGATATTAGAAAAAACCTGTTTTTGGGGGTAAACTTTAAGGGTGATTTTCACCCCTTAGATCGACGAGTTAGCACGTAAGAAAAAACACGTGTCTAATATTTTCTCGAGTACTACAACATATCACAAAATGATCAAAATCGGTGAGGTACACCTGGGGACCCTTCCTTGTAAGAATATACAAAACGTTATCCGAGTTTAAAAATTTAAAAAATCTTTCCCAAACCCTTTTTTAAAACCTCATATTTTTACAATTTTGGCTAGCTCCAAACAGCTAATGAAAAGTTCTATTTTGTTAACAATTAACATCAAATCATATATTGCAACAGGGTTTTTGGGTACTAAATTGCACAAAAGTAAAGCTACGTGGATGATTTGACCCAACATTCCCGAGATCTTCAGGTGCGTGCTCTATCACTTAGCCAACGACGCACTTATGTACACTTGGCGGTAAGGTATTTTTACGGAATGTTTTTGAAATGACGCAACCTGATTGATTAGTTTTTGTGAATAGAAAGCTCTAACTGAAGGAATTCGAAAAACTACGGATAGTTTACAGTTCATGCATAACTAACAATAATTAACGAAAAGAATTGTTCTTCAATTTTTAATGTTCAAAAGAAATTTAAAATAATTTGATCAGTTCTTTGTAAGAATATACTTGATGAACCTGTAAAGGTTCAGCGAAAAAAACAAATGCGTTCGAGTAATCGTAGTAGTATACCCCTCGCTATGGACGAGACAAATAATACCCCCACCACCTACCCAGAGGTGTTGGTGGGATAGACGTCTAGCGCCACAGCGAGGAGTGACGTCATGCGATAGTGAGGGGAAGGCCCTCCTTCTCCCCTTCCCGACCCCTCTCCCCAATTAACGTCATGCGGTAGTGGGGAGAAGGTACCGCCTTCTCCCCCCTCTCCATTCTCTCTCGTCAATTTATCTCTCTATTTATTTACTTATTATCTTTTTAAGAATGTTTTTATGAATAATGTAATGTAACTTGATATTTTTAAGATAATTGTCTACTATGGGATTGGGTAAGAAAGGATAGCAATAAATAATACAAGATAAGTATTATATATTTTATAACGATAGATTATTTATTCAATATATATATTTCAATATGAGATAATTATACAAATTGTGATGTACATTGGTAACATTTTTTTCTTCTTTCGAAGATAATATTTACAAGAATGATAGTAATAAAATTAATAAAAGAAAACAGACATAATCTATCACCTATTTCATTTATTATATCGACAATTCTATTGAGATGATGAGATACAAGTTGGACAAATATATCGACAGTATCATTACGACTGAACGGAATTTGATCTTTCATTTCCATCGCACGCGTCTGCACAGTTGTTGTGACACTATTAAACCATTTATCATCTATAAGATCGATAATTGCTTTTACAAGAGTTATCGTATAAATACCAAATTGTCTTACTGGTATTAACACTCTTGCCTGGTATTAACTATTGCCTGGATTAACACTCTTAATGTATTCTACAGTCTCTTTAGCAACCCAACTTACACTACCCGCTACAAACTTAAGATATTCTAGACGCGCATCAATGCATTTCCCAATATACTCATACAATTGTAGAAACTTAGCTTTTTTTTTAAATAATAGTAGAATGATTTTTTTTGCTCACTGTTGTAAATATCTTGGGTGGGCTACTTTCCACAATTTCGATAGCCCTGTTTCTCTGACTGTGAGTGAATTTTGCTGTCCAACCTGTACCGCAAATTTGTTGACCTGTCATAGAATCGCTGCAGCTACTGTGGTCGCAAAGATACTTGAAAAAGGCGTTGAAACACTTTGTGAATTTCAACCACTGATCGTGGGTAAAAGTAATTCCTTTCGAGTCATCGCCTAATAGTCGCACAGCAGGTCTGTAGTACTCGTCTTGCAAGTTACTGTATTCCAGACCGACAATGATTTCCGTTGTGTACGACTTGTCCAAAATTGTATATTTTGCACTCTGTACGAGTGCTCAGGAGCTGAATTGGATGAAGTTTGTTTTCCTCCTGGTACGCCATTGTGCGAATCTCTCACGATCACCACCGCCACCTTCGAACGACTAACTCTGACTCTTAGCACAAAGTCTGAAGGTGGGGCGGTATGGTGGGGATAAGGATTGTGGTGGTAGTGGGTACAGCCACGTGTAAGAGAGAGAGATACGGTATCATTATCTCCTCTGGTTACAATAACGACATCTTAGAACTACAGTTTTGTAAGCAGCTGACAATGCAACTGCCATTTCCAATCTTCTCGGGTTACTATAACGACATTTTAGAACTACAGCTTTGTAAGCACCAATGAAATCATCGTCATAGCTTTTTTTCCTTTGTTTACAGCAGACATCGTCTTACTACAGATCGAGATATTCATCGCTGTTCCCGGGTATCACAAATTCTATCGGTGAATCATCGGTCAAAGACGATATAGGCTTATACTGAACCCAATGCGAGCCTTCGATTGTTGTTTGGGTCGGTGGAATATCAAACAATAGCAGCTCCGACTTTAAACATTCACACGAATGGGTATGTAAGAACGCCATCCCTAACTGTCAAAAATATCTCTCGCCGTTCTCCTTCTTTTTCCCCTTCTAGACGAAGGTTTTTTATTTCGAGATGTTTTCTTCTTCTTCTTCTGTCTTTTAATCTTTCTTGTTCCACTTCTCTTCTTTACACCGCCAGCACCACTCTTCGACTTGCGTTTCTTTCTCCCGCCAACACCTCTTTTTCACCTACACGCTGTGACAGGGCCAGCGAGCAACTACAACTAAGCAGGATTTCCGTAGATATTTTATATCCTGACCCCTCCATCAACTTGTTCAGTTTCTCCTCAGCTTTTCTCTTCAGAATCTCATTAGATTCTCTCACACGATTGCGGAAAGACTCCTTTACCGGTCTGTTTTGTGATGCAAGGTCGGATATGATGTTAAACCCCGTACGTACGGCATCTTTACCCACAGCTTTGGCCCCGCGACTGATGAGTGGAAGGACGCGGCGTAATATGCCAGCTAGAAAGGAGCTGATACCACCATGACCTCTTTGGTAGGGTGATCCGATGTAAATGTGGCCAACTCCACCGGTGTAAGGATTCCGTCACGCTCCCCCACCGTACTGGTAGCCATTGCCAAATTGGCAGTTTAAATAATCTTCGTAGCAATTCATAAAGACTAGTCATCGACTTTCTTGAAATGATCTTTCATATTTGCGAAAGTTGGCAAGCCTTGACCCAGGAATTGAAATTTGCTGGATAACCTTTCCAGCTGACGAAATACTCTTTCAAACTGCCCTTACCTCTGCTACGCAAAATACTTTCTATTTCAAAAGATGCACCTTCCAAATCCTTTCGAACTCTGCTCAATTCCTCAGCGTAAAAACGTCTATGTCTTCACCCGACAGATCTTGAAAATGATAGACAGGTGGCTGCCGTGTCAGAGAAATCCGTGCGACTTTAGATAGCTCCAGTGTCCAGCCTCTCTCGTAACCTTTGTCAAAGACAGATCTTGCCCGACTACGAACCAGCTCACCGACTTAAAATTTGGGTCTCATCACCTTATGCTCATTCCTATCGTAACGAAGCTGTGAATTCGCTCGTGCTTTGGCAACGTTATACACAGTCACAGATGCCAGTGCCACAATATATTTGAATATAAACTGTGCGTCAAATCCTTGTGAATTGTGTGCTATACCACATTTTTTACACCTTATTGAAATGTCTTCAATTTCTATGCAATATGTGCAGACCTGTTGTACAACATACAAGTTTGGAACATGCACTTTTTTCTCTTCATCGCCTAGCACAGGTAGCGATTGTTGTGTTTCAAAATCGTAAAACAAAAATAGGACTGAATTTGTAGAGCTCTTGATCGGCTGTACATGACATGGATATCTAATGGGCACCCGTGACTTGCACGTTGTACAAAAAGATATACCGCACTCGTGTGGATCTTTTCTATTTATTTGAATTATTTTAAAACAATTTTGACAGAGTTTAACTTTGCTACACACACTACTGTTTCTATTGTACGTTTCTTTTCTAATATGATTTGCTCGACAATTATCGCCAAAAAATAATCTTGAACAGTCGTTGCATTTTTAAGCATCTCTGTCCTACTACGGGGAGGTGATGACATACATTTGTAACACTCTCCAATAACTTTTATTGCACGGTATACAGTAACCAGCGCTACCACCGGCTGCAACTAGATTTAATATCGGCTGATAATGATGCGCTCACTCATAATACATTATGCGTAATATATATAAAACTTAGCAGGACAAGATCCCCGATATTTGGCTGCTATTTCTGCGTTTTCCATTTAACTCGGCGCTGCAATTGCTGCAAGTATTCATGCGATCATCTGTCCCAAAGATGCTGAGTCATCTGCGTCACACACCGCCAGTGTTTCATTGGCGGCACCACCCCATCCACGATTTGCGGCTCTATAAACAGAATTGAGGAATGACCAATGATTAAATGAGCCCGTGTAAGTGCTGCGAGGTCAGCCGAATCATCGGTCAGAGGCAGAAGCGGTCTAGAATTGAAGCACGCCTCCACCCTGCACAACAGAGAATGCATCTCCTCAAAGATCAATTTCGTTCTTCCTATTACGCGTTTAAGATGGTACTTGACCGACTTTACCGCTGCCTCCTAAATTCCACTAAAATGCGGGGCCGCCGGTGGATTGAAATGCTACTGCGTACTTTCCCCTGACAGTTTTCTCTCTACAAAATTACAAAAATCCGTATCCTTTCTGAACATACTCTTTATCTTAGCGTCAGCGCCGACAAACGTCATTCCTTGGTCGCAGAATAACTTGGCACAAGGCCCTCTCCTCGCAACAAACCTTAAAAACGCAGCAATGAAAGCCTCCGAATCGTACCCGGAAACAAGTTCTAAGTGTACTGCTTTTATACACGTACATACGAAAATAGCTATATAACATTTATACGACTTATGACCTCTTAGACGAAAAGAACGAAGCAAAAAAGGCCCCGCGTAATCTACTCCAGAATACAGAAAAGGCTCCACACGATGTCTCGGCAAGTCTCCCATTAACTGATAGGGCTTAGAAGCCTGATATCGATTACGCCTTACGCAACTCCTTATAAATTTCTTCACTGCAATCTTCCCTCTTACAATCCAAAACTGACTATGAATATTTGTCAGTGTTAACTGAGCTCTTCCATGGAGAGTTGAAGAGTGAAAATGGTCTATAACGAGCCTAGTAAATGCCGAATTAAGCGGCAGAATCAATGAAGATTTCTCGTCTGCTTCTAAAATGTCATGTCTCAGACGACCGCCCACCCTGACCAAACACCCTAATAGCGATGGATTCAAACTCTTCCGTGAGATTTCGGAAGCTCCTTGCCCTCTTACAAAATATTTCTCTCTGTAGCGAAGTAACTAATCTGAATCAAGTAGCTCCAAATCAGCTTAGCTTGACGAAGTTCCTCTTGCGTAATATTTATCTCCTGCGACGGCAGTGGCAAATCTGACAAAATATTCGCAACTTTCTCTTGAAATGATAGCTTTGTAACGCTGTGAGTAGGCCACACTATAAGGTGACCGGTAGTGCAGCGTACTTCACACTCGGGTTACGCCCCACAGCTATGAATCACACGGACTGCTATACCGTTTCCCGGAGGATGATATAGGAGTTCGGGTGATTGAGTGAGAATACGATTGATTGAAATTAAGATATGAAATATATTGTTCTTAAACTAGTAATTTACAAAGTAGTTGAATAATACGTTCAGTCGGTAACAACGGTTTCGAGAATATTGATTGCGTCCCTGGAAAAGAAGAGCTATTTGAACTACTAACGTTTACAAAGAATTAATGTATATATAATAT
Source organism: Nasonia oneida (assembly GCA_037356405.1). Taxonomy (NCBI): domain Eukaryota; kingdom Metazoa; phylum Arthropoda; class Insecta; order Hymenoptera; family Pteromalidae; genus Nasonia; species Nasonia oneida. The sequence goes on along the minus strand of JAZHPH010000578.1, from coordinate 9,507 downwards.
AATTATAATATAAATAATCGCGGTTCTGTACCGGAGCTGGCCGTCGTCGGTTCGATACCCTGATGGGTCGGTATTAACAGTACGGTACTGATTATCGGCAATGTAGACCGCTACTTAACCGACGACCAACTCAGGTAGTCCCTAAGAGCTAAGGGTCGCACCCCTTAGCATAAGACTGGACGTTGCACCCTGCCAGTCGATGATGAGAGATCACTGCTGCCTCTTACGTACGATCGATGCCGCTCCTAAAAGAGCCCTCAGTTAGCTAAACGCGTTGCGAATTGTCTGTGCGCAATGCTCCGCTTGCGCCGTATCCACCTGGCGGGTGAGCGTGGAACTAGTGCCGCGGTATGAGCTCGTTCGCGTGCTCGCCGCCTATCGGTTGGGTTCGTAACCGTATGTGCGGTATACGCTTGCGTATATCGTCACACCTTAGCTGAAATTTTCCTTATAAATCTAAAAATATATAAAGAAATGCGTCTCAATTTAGAGAACAAAGAATACCTATCTACTAAATCTTAAACTGGCGAATCTTCTCCGCCCGAAGAGCTTGCTAACATGTTAGGCTGTGACCTCTACGGCTCCAATCTGAGACTCTGCGTTCTCACGCTCAGTTGGTTCTAGCTTCGCTTCATTCAAATCTAAATGAATCTTACTTGTTCATTCGCTGTTCGTTTCTCATAAGCATTTGGGTTCTCTCTACCCCAGCTAATTATCCTTTAGATCTGTCGCCAGTGAACGTCTTGACGCTATATCTGCCGGATCACCTGCAGACTCGATATGATGCCAATACGCATCTGGCATGCAAGAATATTAGCACATTGATTTGCCACGAATGTCAGCCACTTTGACGGGATATCTCTCAACCAGTATAAAACATCTTTGGCATCCGTCCATAAATAAAAGCGTACGTGCGGGAGTTGCAGAACCCCAACAAGATGGCTGACTAATCTAGTAAGCAGCTGGGCAGTACACGACTCTAATCATGGAATCGACAGCGTTTTAGTTGGTGCCACTTTCGTTTTCGCGCTTAAGGGGTCAAGCATAGGTTAAATCCTGCAAAGAAACAAAACGGTTACCGTAAAATTTTTTATTTGGTGTAATTTGAAAAAAAAAATTCTATCGAAAATATATAAAATATAATAACAAAATTTGTTGCTAGCAATATTTAATTCATATTTTTTAGAAATGTCTCTCGATCAGTCCGAGGGGGCATGTTTAAGGTACATTTCAAGCCCGGATAGAGTAAAGAAGACGGTCCGGATCTTTCAGAAAGCCAAAAAGTGGCAAGTGACAAAAAATACTTATTTATATAGTAGAATGTCATGAATTTTGGTCAATGATTTTACAAGGTATATACAAGTTTTTTTTCGATAAAAATGGTGTATATTTTATATGTTTTTTATAGATTTTTTGTTTAATTACATCAAATAAAAAATTTTTTGGTAAGAAAAAAGTTTTTTTTTTTTTTTTTGCAGGATTTAACCCAGGCTTGACCTCTTAACAAAGACACCTGTGCCTAATTGCCTAATACCCTCAAATAGACAACTGCTGCATATGCCAGTTTTGACGTATCAGCAAATCCATAGATCTCGTACTCGGCTGCAGCGGGACCGACTCCAATCCATCTCAATATCTAATACTCTCAATCGGTTGCAATAAAGAATACATAGTATACGAGCTCTCTACAAAATCCTACGGCAACGGACAGTCCCACTCTCTCGTGAGTGCCCACAAAGACTGCATGAAAATCTTCAATGTAATTATAATTGGTGAGATCTAACCCAGTGGGTCGTACAATTTAGAAATTTTAGATAGAACTGTTCTTATAGTAACGCGTTCTTCGAGATCCTCTAGCGCAATATTGAAATAGAAACAATCTACCTTTGGATCCCAAGCTATACCAAGCACCGAAACCTCCTGGATTATCTTCGCTTTATTGGCTAGCCATTTTTCAGATTGAAACCTTCGCTTCGCAACATTCGATTAACCTGTCGCTGCTTCTCTTGCGCCTCCTGGATTTCCTAGTCTTCTGGCAGCACGTCATCCATGTATATCTCCTCCTTGATTACTTACGCCGCAAGCGGGTACTTCTGTCCCTTATCAACCTCTAATTGCTGATCAGCTTCTTGTACCCCGATCTGCCTAAACATTTTCTCAATCTCTGTTGCAAAAACGAAAATGTACTTTCGCTATCTCGTCAATAAATCTATAATTTCCGGAAAAAGATTGCGACCCACTATTCAAGATTCGTCTTCTTGGATGCGTTATTGACTGCTCTGCACTGCGTAGTCGTACTACTCTCTTTAAGTGCCGGATGATGTGGTATGAAGAAACACCTTTCTATCTCTAACGTCTTATATAACACGCGTTTACTATATCCTAACTTTATGTACTCCTTCATCTGAGCGTCGTAACTCTTTTTTAAAAAATTTGGACTTTTTCTAAAGCGTTGCTCTATACCATGTAGAGCCCTTACCGATAACGTGTGCGAATTTCCTCAATACTCCGGCGCATCCGCCTTCAAAGGTAACTGCACGATATACTTGCCTTTCCCCCAGAAACTGCGGAGCAAAGTGTTTAGCTCGATGTCTGTCTCCAGATTAGTTACCCTGGGACTACGATGGTTGCTCCCGCTTGTAGGTAAAGACCCGGAGATGATTCATCCTAGCAGCGCTTTAATGGCGATCGGAGCAGGTTGGAATTAAGGATCTGTCAACGTAATGCCCTGTAGATGCGTCCATGTTTTCCCAGTTTCTGTAAAAGGTCGATATGCCGTAATTTTCGGGATGACATAAGCTTTAATTTTACATGAAAAGGTTGAGAGGATATGAGGTTTAAGAGTGAATTCGACTGTACTACGACAGCACAATGTTTTTCCGCCACCAACAACAGAAATTTTTACTCTTACGGGACTCCTTTTTAGGCACGACCGCGACACGGAAGTGCCTTATAGTTTCGTGTGCGAAAAATGTGTGAGATGCGATATCTCACGCAATTTTCAACCGATCGGGCTGAAATTTTAGGAGAAGTCTCCTTTTGCAAAAGCTAAAAAACTATTTTTTTATCCCGATCCTCTACGTCGTTTTGAAATGCGGGCACAATTTGTTCGATTTTTAAGCGTTTTTTTAATAAAAATGTTCCTGTGATGCGATTATCTCGGAAAGACTTTAATCAATCGGGCTAAAAATTTGTGTGCGAACTCCCCTCGTAATACTAAGCTGGCAGATTTATTTTGGGCTTGATCCTGCACGTATACGCAGAATGCGGTCACCTCCAAAAATCGCTACAAACGGTTTTTTAGCTCTAAGTCGAATTCTAAGCATTCTACAAAAAAAAAGTTAAATGGAAAAGTTATATATCTTTGAAAAATACAACTTTTTCCCATTAACATCAAATCATGAAAATGCTTATAAGTTGAGTTTACAGCCCAAAATCGATTTTTTACAGCTAAAAAACCAATTATTTGCCATAAAACATTACGTATTTACGTTTTACATTCAAATATTAAATATAAAAGTTGTAGATATTTTTAAAATACAACTTTTTACCGTGGCAAACATTTTTTAAACACTTTTTGACATACACAACCCTAAAAGCGATTTTTTGATACATAAATTCAATAATAACTTCGGTGCAACATGCCCCATCTAACCCAATTATTTTCAGCAATTTTCCTATATTATTAAAAGCTGAAAGTTATATTTTGTTCTTTATTTCATACATATATACAAAATTAAACCACTTTTTTAAATTAAATTATAAAAAATGCATAATTTAGGAAATACGTAATCGCCGAATACAATCCGTGTAACTTGGCATCATATAACGACGTACGCTATATTAATTAAATCTTTTAAGCTGAATCAGTACAATTCACTTTCAAAATTCAAGTGTATTTACTGAACTAGAAAAACCTAAACTCAATAAAGAAAATTGCTTAGATTGAAGAAAAGCTCTAAGTAGCTTACTACATCCCTCTAAACTATGCTAAATACCTAGACAATCAATTTTCTAATATTCTAATTGAAATCCTACAAACGAAATATCATCCTTTTGTTTACTTCCTCTTGAAAACTGCGATACAAAAGTGTTGTATTATTTATCTGGAATTACAATAGAATAAAATTAAATTAAGATATATTTTAAGAATATCTACAAACAAAAATAAATAATTAATACAAATACAAATAAGTTTCCAGTAATTTTGATGATAGTGTTGATGACCGCCAGAAGAATACCAATCAAAACTTTGACAACAATATTGAAAAAGAAACAGGATAATACTGTATAAGCACCGACAGGCATTACAAACGCGAAGCGCGAGCGTTTTGCGTGCCTTGCATCGCGAAGCGATGCATGGCGGCAAGCCAACGCGGCCGTAAGGCCGCGCGTGGCGCGCTAGTTTAATTTGAGTATTGACATAGTCCTTCTGAAATAAAGGACGACTGCATGCCTTAATCCACCAGGGCTCTAGTTAACTCCTCTGCACCTCTAGACGACTGTACGTACACCCAGGCTGTTGCCAGCAAAACAACATCTTCCTTATCTTCTCCTCTCTGCTTTCTTTTCATTGGATTCTTAGCTATGAAAGCTTTACAATTCATGATAAAGTGCTCCTTTCTACACATAGCGTACGTAGAAGTTTTACTTTTCTCTATTCCTGCGACCAGAGAAGTTTTAACATTTTTTTTCTGCACCCAACTTTTATTAGCCTTCTTCCCTCCCGCATCCTTGGTTGCCTCTTCAGCATTCTAGAGCTGACTCATGGATAATCACTAAGATTCCAGAAATCTCTCTAGTTCTGTAAACGTTGGTGGCTCCTGCGGATTTTCCAACCAAGCTTTAAATTCTTCCCATCTGCGTTGACTCGTCGGTGCGATTCTACTTATCATAAGAAATACTGTAATGTGGTTCCAATGCTCTATTGGGCTCCCCAAAAGTTTGAGAGCCTGCAGGATATTCTTGGTATTTACCAAAAGTTGTCGCTCCCCATTGGAATGTCCGCTATTAGTTCTGCCGCGTCTCTCTTGAGTCCGGCCATTAAGAAATTAATTTTGTAGACGTTGGCCCAGTTTGTCCTCTTGACTACTATTTCGTTGAAGTTGTCTCTGAATTGCACCCAATCCTTGACATTTTCGGAAAATGTTAGGCAAGATAATAGTGTTGCTGCTGTTTGGAATGCAGCAAAGGTAAGCTGCTAAGTACCCTCTGGTTCGCGCGACTGAGTGCTGGGCTTAGTAGTCTTGTCGCTTTTTTTAAGCTTCAATAGAAATTCAATAAAAAATCCTTGAAGATCCACAAGTGTAGGAGAGACCTTTTTTTCAGCTTGTGCGTATACATCCTCCTTGAAGTAGACATCCTCAGAATCTACGACCTTGGCTTCACACAACTTCATATGATTCCCATCAAAATAATTTTAAATCTCCTTCAACTGCTCTATGCGAGTGACACAGTTGCCTATATTCATATTTGCTTGCAATATCTTCTTGTAGTTCGTCACCGCATTGATAATGCGTGTGTGCAGCCTGTTCTGCCTTTTCAGTAACTCCATCTTTTACTAACTACTTCTAAGCAAGTCGTAGTTTGTAGTCTAGCGAATCTCCGCAACCCACCCCTAACTTAACCTGTGCGTAGCTTAATCTAATTCATTGTCAGTAGGAGAGGCTGTATATAATTAGCTCTCGCAGCTGCTAATTGAAGTAATGGCTCCACGTGAGCTGTAAACAACAAAGAAAAAACAGAAAAAGCAAAAACTAACCCGAAGCAATGCACCAAATTTCTAAGCAACTAATCTATTTGATTGATAACCTCAGCGACCTCAAAGATTACTTTCTTGATTTCCTTCAACCCTTGTAATATAATGAAGCCAGTGAAGAAATCCATGGAGTTAGTATAAATGTTTCAAGTTGTATACCCCACCAGACAGTCCTAGCTTCTAGTTTTGCACTGCAAAACTTTTAAATCGTCTAAATTCAAGCAAAGGCGCAGCCTTACAGCTTGGCAAAGAGCGAAAAAACACTTTTAGGCAATCTAGCATGCTGCAGTATACAGCAAAAGCAACTAATTTACAATAATATGATCTGTGACACGAAAGCAGTCTCATCTATACAGACCTTCCTTGGTCTGCTCATATATCCCCAGACTCAATTCTACGCTAAAAACTCCCCACTAACTTTCCTATTTGCTCAACTCCTCAGCATATCCTCCGTATCCTGGTGTGGTCGTAGTCCAGCCTTTCCTTTAACTGTTCAAAATAACCCAAAACACGTTCGACTAATCTACGGCTGGAAACGTACCATTGTTTCTTGCAAGGAGGAGCCTCTTATTTCAAAAAAGCTTGAATCGAGTCCCTTATGTCCTATAACCCTTGCGCAATCAATAGTTTCTTCGCAAAAAAAAAACAACAATAAGCAAAAATAATGTGTGTCTACGGCACTACAGCGTGTTATGCCTTGCTTCGCAAAAACTTTATAGTACCCAAGCAGAAAAACAAATTGGCTTAATTTACTAATAGTTTCCAACGAAGGAAGCCTCAGATGTACGTCTGCTGCTACCATGCCGTAGTCTGCTGCTGTGCGATGGTGGCTCTGCGACTTCAAAGCTCCTCGTACCGCTTCGCCGATGGTAAAACAGCTTGACTTTCGCACCTCTCGCTGCTTTGCTTTCGCTGTCCTTGCTGTTTCCCCAGGTAGGAACGACGTAGGCTACTGCCTTCAGCCGCACGCTTCTCCGTGTGCTTGACTGCCTGCGTCGCTGCCTCGAGCTGGCTCGCGTTCCAATATGGCCGACTAGGATCCTCAATGTTTTCTCTCGTACCGCCGGCTGTTCCGCCTAGCGTGTTATCTCCCTACAAGCGACGCATTCACACATAAGTCCGCTGTCCAAAAACACTTACGTATCTTGAGGCATCTTTTCGACGACGATGATACTAGTACCTATGATGCGATGATGATGCCGCGTTCCTCTCAGCGATGCCCCTGTCCTACCTGCGAGTCACCGGTGTTGTCTCCGGGCGGCCCATAGCAGGCTTCTATCCTACGTGTCGCTGCGTTCTCGGCCGCGTGCATCTTCCAACTCGTCGCCTTTTCTTTTGTCCCGTATTCTGCGCACTAAGCACCTAACCTGCAAAGCTAAGCCTCCGGTTCCAGATACTCCTGCGACCGCGTCCTGACTCCGACCCGTGCCACGTGTCTGGCTCCGTTCTCGAGCAAGTTTTCGCGCAACTCACTTACGCGGATTGCGTCTCGGCTACCGACGCCAAACTCGTTCGGCTCCAGAAGATGGCTGTCGTGTACACTTTTATCGTATTCCGCCAGTATAACGCAACTCCGACGGAAAAAATGTTAATGCTTGGATGGAGGCGTGTTAGTTGGGAATGAGGTGTCGTAAGAAAAAAGATCGAGTTTTCCATTTAATGCTACGTTTATTCTCAAAAATACTTGGTTGAGCTTGGTAAGTGTCTGTATCGGAGTCGGTTTGCGAGATTTTTAACAGAGAAGGCGGAAATCTTGTGCGACGCAGCGACTCGGAAGCACCTACGCGGTAGTCGCGTTGGTCATCAAGTTGACCATTACAGTTGGCGCTCAACACAAGTGAATTGCTTTGTGCTTCACAATTACATTGCAATAAAATAATTTCATTACATATATAAGTAGTGCTTAGATAATTTGTAATATAATATGGCATTTTAATTCTTAGAAGAAAACTTTGAAAGGATACGTCGTTTATATTACGAGGAGGTTCCTGTCAACCAGATAGCCACTGCAGTCCAGTACTCTTTCGCTACAAACAGAAGATGGGTTCTGCGCCTCTTTTTATTAGAAGGAGTTGTTCCGGCTTACGACTTGAAGGAGCATAATGGTCCAGCTTATAAAATCTCTAATAAAGTTTTAGATGTAGCAGTTGGGATTATGGAGGGTAACTCATTTAAAGCTGCCAAACACCTACCAGATATGTTGGGCTTTAAGGTATCCTACAAACCAATGAGAAAATTTTTGAATGAGCGTAGTGGACTTAACATGTGTAAAGCAGCTGCGAAACCAGCAGTCACCAATCCCAATGTCGTTGCTCGTCATCAATTTGCTGTGAAACATTCACTTTGGACATTTAGGCAACATTGGAGCAGGACCATATGCATTGATGAAAAGGTGCGCCTAATAAAAATAACAACTTAAAAATATTAAATTAAAATAATTTAATAATCATTGATTTATTACTTTATTTAAATTTGAAATTTAGACTATTTAAAAAGAGCGCCATAATGTGTGCGCATATATTTAGAGAGTTGAGTTGGTTTGGATCTCTATCTTCTACGCTCCCTAATAGGAGATAAGGTAGGGAAAGGCGAACGGACCAGGTACAAAGAATAAAGACAATGCTGAGAGCTGATTGTGACTAGATTGTAATTATTTATGTACAAGATGTCTAGGTCTGTTCGACCCGGCGGCCAGGCCGTAACTGATTCACGAAAGTGACTAAGCTTCTAAGCTCCACTCGCGCTCGCCACGTCGTGGTGCTCCGTTAGGCGGCGCTTCGGGCCGCATGTGGTGGTAGGAGGGGACCGCCACATATATATGGCGCGCGTGCTTGACGGCGCGCGATTTTCATTTGTTTCAAAATTTGCTGTTTGCATAGTTTAATAGTTGACAGGTAAAAGAGCAAAGGCTTCCAATATTTTATTAAATAAATATTTTTTATAACGTAAGTTTGTTCAAAATTCAATAAAATGAGACAAGCTGATATCAATATTGTGGCACGTGTGCGGGAGCACCCCATGCTCTACGATATAGCCAAAATTTGGAAATGAAAACTAAGGCATACAAAATGATCGCTAACCAATTAGGGTTAAAAAGTAAGTTTTAAAAAGAATGATAATCATTTAGTAATGTATGAATATTTTTTTTTCATTTATTTTAGTTGATTTCGTGCAACGGCGATGGAACTGCTTAAGAAAGCGATATGAGTTTCTACAACGCCAATTTATCTTAGAAAGAAGGGTTGGGACCTTGACTGCATTCTCGAGAAGAGTGCTAGTAGAATTGCATTTTTTATTTTATTTTATGCATCCTCAGAATGGCTTCAATGTAAATGTTATCTAGGAGATTCAGCAATTGGAGGAACATGTAAATCATCGAATTAATGTTCGATAATCGTTTATTATAAAATCATTTATAATCAATCAATTTTAACTGTATTATGGTTTATTCAATAAATATTCTTATCAATTACTCCTTTTCGATATATTGATCTCTCTCTCCCCCTCCACCCAACCTCACGCATATCAATCTGTTGTGTGTCTATACAGGGTGACCCAATTTAAACGGGCACCGGTAATAACTCGTCAGGGACAGCCTTAATCGAGAAAGTGGTAGAGACCTAAGTTGTAGGATATCGAGGGTGAAGTCAGATGGTGACCGTGAGTTTGACCTTGAGATCGATTTTCAAGGTCATTTGAAGTTCAACTTTGATTTTTTAAATAGGAACCCTATTTTTTTATTGCGGGAA
>JAZHPH010000577.1:3712-37717 GCA_037356405.1 Nasonia oneida | reverse complement strand
TGTCCCTGACGAGATATTACCGGTGCCCGTTTAAATTGGGTCACCCTGTATAATCAAAGTGAAAGATTAAAGATATAAAAAAATCCGTAATCGTGTCTGTTGTGCCGTACGATGTTATTAATACGATTTCACGACGGACTTTATGATCTTATCCACGAGTCCAAACTAAACAAAAGAAAAGATAAAGCCAAATATAAAAATGGAATTCTTTATCCCTGCAGTATAATTATGGAAAGTGGTAAGTATGTTTATTCATTAATTTTTTATGTAATGATTATTATCATGTTATGTTCATAATGTATTTTTTGTTTAGATGATAAAGAATTATTACTTGATGCTCTTAATCAGTTGTCTTCAAGCTATGTCCAAGTACAAGATTGTTTCAAACAAAATAATACAGGTCAGTTATTTATTTTATTAGCAAAAATAGTTCACTAGCAAAATTTTCGTAAAACTTTCAAAATAAAAACACTAAAATTTTTCAAACGTTCAAACCAACATATTTTGCTGTTCTTTATTACTACTGCAATTTGCACCCTGAAAAAAAAACGCTGCCAATTCTTGCTCTGCTTCTCAATTTACAGTCTCTTTACTCGTTTCCAAATAAAACTTCTATCTGACTTTAGTATAAAGTATAATTTAAAATTAGCATTATTCAAATATGTTATAAACCCTTATTGCTTAGGTTTTTTTTATAGTAAATCACGGTATAATATTCTTTCATTCATTGGCATTATATCAAACGGAGCAAAAGTTTTGTAGATAAACAAATATAAAAGTCGTCTTTTGTGTTGATTATTATTAATACGTCTACGATTAGAAAATCATAATGAAATATTTTTCTAAAAAACTTCAAAAACCAATCTGAAACGTCTCCTAATATCAGATTTGGCCCGTTCTTGTCATATTCCCCATTATTGAATTACATATTACGTAAATTTAATAATTTTGTTTGTCTCTGCTTAGATTAATTTTAATGTCTCCTAAACTAATCGGTTTCATAAGCTGAAAAAGAAATTATCCAAGATAAGCAAAAGGTCTATATTTTCACAAAATTTCAACTTAATTAATGTCTTTTTACTCCCATAATCGTACGTCATAGATAACCAATTTTTTTTTGTTTTCTATTTTTAGCTTTAAAACTAATCGCCAAAATAGCTTACAATTTTAGCGAAACTAAAAATTTAACTATTACAAAGCTTCCTTTAGAAGAAAGCAATAATCCAGAAAGTCCACAATGTTGACCATAATTTTTTCAAAATAACGAGCTAATTAGCACTCTTCCTGAGTTGACCTTGTTCAGTCTTGTCGCTTTCTGTAAAATCTAATAAAAATTAAATTTTTAAGAAAAATTACGAACATAAAATAATTAAGTCCCTGGTAAAAATATCGACATAATTTTTTGATATATTAAAATTACTTATTTTTTGCAAAATCATTATATGTAAATACTTTGTAGAATATTCAAAACTACATTTGTATGTAATTAAAGTAAATACTCAAACCACAGAGATCTTTTTAAGTTCTTCGTGGTTATAGTATTTTATTTAATTGGATAATGTAATGTAGTTGTGAATACTCCTAAAAAGTATGTACATATAATAATTTTTTGAAAAAATAAGTAATTTTAATATATCACAAAATTATGTCAATATTTTTACCAGGAATTTAATAATTTTCTTTTCGTAATTTTTCTTAAAAGTTTAATTTTGTTAAAAGCATACGATTTCTTTGGTAACCTGAGATTGCTGTGTACACTTTTTTCAGCTATCTTAATCTAAAATATAAAAAATTCAGCTATCTAAATTAAAATATTATATCGTGTAAGGAATCAAGTTATCTCTTTCAATATACAGATTGTTTAGCACCCTGAAGTATAGGAATCTTCACTATTAAAAATCTTATAAAAAACTCTTAAAGGTTAACTGTTGGCGAGTAAAAGTTTTGTTTTTTGTTGAAGAAGTGAAATCCCCAATATATAACTGTCAAATAACCATCAGAGCGTTGACAGTGACTTGTGAATGATACTAATATTTTGGGTATTTCGCCTTTAAAAAAAAAACTTTTACTTGCAAACATTTTACCTTTGAGAATAGTTTTATGTGACAGATTTCACAACTTTTATAGACTAGATTTTGGACATCACTGCAGATATTTATGGTAGTACTGTTGCTAACGTCCATAGTTAAAATTAGTGCACTTTTTATTTCTTGTTTATTCACAAGAGTTACTTTACTAAAGCATAAATAAGCATACACCAAATAATGATTACGCACTGGCAAGAAATGATTTGCCCTAATTTTTAATCGAAACTTTAACATAGAAGCAGATTTGACTTATTTTTCGAGGTTAAGTGTGACTTTTTTGCTTTCAATAAATTCTTCCTAATGCTTATATCTACCTAATCATAGTTTTCGAAAATTCTAAACATTTATCTGTTACTACAAGAATTTCTAACCTTAAGAAAATAGAGCGCATGAACAATGCAATGAAACAATGAGAATGATGCTTGTTTAAATTGTGCTGCGCTTGAAAACACAACCTTGTTAAAAATAATGACGTCATTTTACGACGTCATTGACTGACGTCATTAAATAACGTTAAATAACGTCATTAATTGATGTCATTTGAAGCAAATCGGAACCATTTATGACGTCATTATTTTCAACAGGTTGTACTTCTAAATACTTATACTCTTAAATACTTCACAAATGATGAAATGGTTGCCTATACAGGTGCTACCATCCGGAAAATGGGGGATAACGCCAAAGAAATATTGTTTTTTAATTATTGTTTGTTTAGTAAAATTATTAAAAATTATTAATTTCTTGGACATTAGCCCCCATTTTCCGTACTACCATCCAGATGATAGCGCCTATATGGGCAACCATTTTATTAATTTTGAAGTATTTAAGAGTATAAGTATTTAGAAGTACAACCTGTTGAAAATAATGATGTCATTAGATGATTCAACAGGGAAGCCGATTTCATTGATACGGAATAGAAAAATCCCTGGAGCAGGCTTCTCCGGGCTTTTGCATCAATGTGTGTGTGCAATCAATCGACTTTTTCTTTTTTTAATGTTATCGATCAAAAAATAATAAATCCCTGAAGCAGGGGCTTTATTGAGGTAGAACGATACATCGAAAGTCGAAAAAAATCGATAAAAATGATCTCGGTGAAAAGGCGCCTTGAAGTATCGCGACGGTCAGCAATTCGGAAAGCGCATGCGCATTCAGAAAGCAGACGATTTCAAAAATTCAAATTTTTTGAAGTTAAGATTAACAGGTGTATGTAAATACTGTTTGAAATAATTTTTCTTATTATTAAGCAATCTAATTTTTCCAGTTTTTAGCTTACGTCTTTAACTGCTATTCCGGTCGAGTTTTCGTAGTTGTTGACGAATAAAAGAACGTGATCCTGCCGGCGAAACTTGGATACCTCAACTCCGGTACGGTTGGATCTGTGGTTTTTCTTGCTTGTAATATCAAAAGAGTCTTCTCTTGGGTCGCTGCAGAAGTTTGCAAGAGAAACGACATAACCATGTTGATCAAAATTTTAGCCCAAAAAGACTCAGAAAAATCCGCACCAGGCTTGTCTTCCTTAAATCGGCAAGACAAAGCTCGAATGCGCGATTTTCCACGTCGAGAAAATCGATCAATCGCAAGCATTTTGACGCAAAAGCTTGGAGAAGCCAGGAATTTTTCTCTTTCTCATCGATAAAATTGTTCAAAAACATACATCCAAAAAGTTATTAATTTTCAAGTTGTTAAAATGAACCACTCAAAAAAAAAACTTTTTTCAAAAGTGAAAATCTTGACAAGAAAAAGGTTAATAAACGTAGTGAAATCTCTAAAAATAAAAATATCAAGTAAATGTTTTATGACTTTTTTGGACAATATTAAAAAATAGGCTTGTGCCTACAAGCGATACGCCTCTGAAGTATCCCGAGCAATTGCAACATAGATCAAAGAATTTCTCTCCTGAAATTTTTGGTTGAGTGATTGATAAATTAGCTTTTGTTTCGGAAGGGGACGTGCCAGATACTGAAGGCGCGATTTTCGGCGTCGAAAAAGTCAATTGATAGCAAGCACTTTGACAGGAAAGCTCGAAGAAGCCTGCTTCAGGGATTTTTGGATTTTTGATCAACAAAATTGGTTTTGTTCTCTGGTGCGGCGTCGGAAAAGTCGATTGGTAGCAAGCTCTTTGACACAAAAGCTTGAATGAAGAAGCTGCTCTAGGAATTTTTGGTTTTTTGATCAATAAAATATGCTAACAACGTACGCTTCATGCGCTCTATTTTCTTAAGGTTAGAAATTTAAAATTGTAACTAACCGGATATTTGTTTTTCAACCAATTAAATTGCTTTATTAACGGCTTCATCCGGTAATTACTTTTTTAAACAGGGGTTTGAAGATGAACGGCAACTTTTTTTTCGCTACTTGCCGTAATGAACTTCGTAGCAACGGCTTCCCCCACATTGTCTTAGAAGTATAAAGCACTCTTAAGGGGACCTAATCACCTGAAAATTAAAAAAAAAAAGAGATATTGAATTCTATTTGTATATAAAACTTAAATTGTTTAAATAATTGATTAAATAATGATGAAAGTTGAGTAGTACTGTAGAAAGCATAAAACATTTTTTATATTTACCATATGTCAGGTGCAACATGTCTTGGAAGGCCAAAATTCCCAATTTTCATTATTTCACTCACCGCAGACTTACTCAAGATATCTCAGAGCACTTTTTCTTTAATAGAAATACTTGAAATACATATAATTCTGACACGAGTGTAGGAATTTGTATTAAAATTTCATTTTAAACAGTTGTCTACAGTTAAATAAAAAAATTGTTGAAAAATTAAAAAAATGCCAAATATTTTGTTTGTTATAGGTAACTTTTTTAAATGAATATTTCAGAATTACATGAATTTCAAGTATTTCGAGAGGACGATTCTCACCGGCTCATCTACAGCCGGTGAGACCCACAAAACACCGTAACATCGGTCGCGAGACCAGCGAACAGCGGAGCCAACAACAGCGGCAACTACTACATCAGGGAGCATCAACGCATGGACGTCGCGCAAGCCAGTATCATCGCGCGGACGACGGGCGCCGCGTCAGCCACGAACGACAGCACACGACCACGTACATCAGCAGCGCAGCACCTGCTGCAACATCACCGGCGGCTTCTAATCAGCGCATCGGCCATCGTTGCCGCGACCAACATCATCGCCCCGGCGCCTCGCAGTCGGTATCATCATCGCCAGGACAGGTGGATCCTTTCGCGAGGTCGAGTCGCTCTTCTCATCACGCCTCGCGAAAAGTGTCACTCAGCGCCGGAAACGCCGTCACGCCGCGCAAGACCGCCATTTCGCGCTACACATCGCGCTTCGCTCTCGAACGACTCGCTGTCTCTCTCGCTTTCGCGCCCAGTCGGCCATTACGCCTCGCGCATCGGTCCAGCAACACCAGCAACAAAAGGTTCGGCAGCGCCTCGCCTACATCACCAGCAGCACCGCCGGCTCGTCCAGGAGGCCTCGCTCCGGCCCCTTTCACCACCATTGCCGCGGAGAGGCTTCGCGAGGCCCGTCAGCGCCCATGTAGCAACAGCAGCAACCTCGCAGCCGCCGACGCCAGCATTATCTGTGCGGCCCGCCGGCGCCCTCTCCACCGACGCGCTAGCAGCTCCGCCAGCAACAGCCCCGCCAGGACCTCGCCGCGCATACATCACCCGCGCGCGAAATGCGAGTCGCTTTTCTCTTCGCTCTCGCTCGCCGAGGCCTGGTGGAGGGCACATCTTCGCCGTCGCAAGCACATTCGGGCGCACGCAAAGTCGCCTTCGCTCGCTTTCTTCTCGTGCGCCTTTCATCGCCTTGACACGCGCGTAAAGGTCAAGGTCGCACAGAGCCGACGCACGTCGCGCGTTTCTCGCCAAGACGGCCATTTTCAGACGTCCCAGCAACGCGCCTTTTCGCGAGCGCCTCGTCCCGCTCGTACCGATCTCCCGATCTCCGCCGATCGCGCGAGTGGGGGGCGCTTGCCAACACGTCGCAGCGCTTCACACGCTACGCAGCGTTTCGCGCCTTAGCAAATCTCGCTACGCGCAGCAAACGGCCGCACGCCGCGGCTCCAAAGCTCCGCGCCGGCAGCTACATACGCCATGAAGTCCAGCCCATCGCTGTCCCAGCAACATCACGCTGACGACGTCACTGACGACCAGCGACGAGCCCACCGCTCCAGAACCTGCGGCCTCGCTTCAGCCAGCGAGCCGCCCCTACCATAACCGAATTCATTTTCCAGACGACCGAGCATGGCTCTGATCGTCGTCCTGGTAGCATCCCTGCTAAAAATATGCGATTGAATTCGATTGAAATCGATTAAAATTTAATCGAAATTAATCGTTTTAAATCCATTCAATCGACCAGCCAAATTTCGTCGATTAAATTCCTATCGATTCAAATCGTTTTTAATTACAATCGGTTTTAATACGAAAAATAAGTATTAAATTTAATATATTTTTATCGATGTTTACCCCCACTAGGAGTTGTCACCTTGTCGTGTGCTCCGTAAGGAGCCGGTGTGATGGTGCGCCGAAAGTGGACTGCTGGGGCGGCGGGGGGGGGGGGGGGGGTTGTCGGTCGATACGGCGATGTCGGCTCGCCGCCTCTTCGGGCTATTAGTAGGACGCGCCCGAGGCGTGGAATCTCGGTAAAATGGGCTCTTCCCGTCGGGCTCTTCCCGGGTCGGGTCCGGACCTCGGGGTTCTCGAGAACGGTCGGGTGGACCTCCCGGACGCTAAAGACAACTCTCCATTGCGTTCGAAAGGAGGCGTAATGGGTACTCCATCCAACCCCCAATCCCATTGTGTGAGAAACCGTGCATAGGGGACTGGTTGGCCACGGAGTCCAGTGGTCGCAAACGGTGCCCTCGGGATACCAGGCGCCCTCCCGAGGCGCGAAAGCCTTCCCACTGCAAGCGGGGCTCTGCAGTGGGTGACCTTTATTTCCCTAGCTACTCGTGGGAACAAAATGGATGTGCAAAAAGAAAAAGAGAAAGACGAAGGGAGGATCGCCAACACCCAACCGGCACAGACTGGGGACGACGAACTGGGTAGAACCGTTCCACAGAAACAGGAGAACCCCAGGGAGACTGACCCACTGGACCGGATGGAGGTGGAGGCAACCGCAATGGTGAACCCGGCAACGGATGAACCAGCGGCAGGGGGCTCCAAGAGTCCCCCCAAAACTGTCGTCCGGCAGCAGAAACGTCGACCGGGAGCTCGTGAACGCAGAGCCTGGAACGCCCAAAAGGCGAAAGAAGGGACGAGTGTGAACACCCCGGTCGAAAACAAGAAAAGATCAAAGACCGCAGCGGACACCCTCCGGAAGGGCAGAAGGCTGCCAAGAAACGGAGGGAGAGGGAAGCTGTGGTACAGACGCTCTCACTAGCGCAGAGGACCAACCCCTTGACGATGGTCATCGTTGAAGAGGGATACCCTGAGGCGCTGATAACCTTCGAAAAGTTTAAGCGCTTCAGGAACGCGATGAGGGAAGAGGTGGACAAAACCCCCCTGAACTGCCGCTACCCCACTTTGAGGAGTCCTTCTGCAAGGGGGGGGGGGCATTGTGATGGTGGCGACCAACCAGTACGCCAGAACTTGGGCAGCATCCTGCATCCCTAAGCTGGACATCTGGGAGGGAGCAAGTATCAAGGTGGGAGGGGTTGAACTTCTGCAGAAGGTAGTCAGGACCGTGGTCTGGGTCCCTGGGAAACCAGAGGAGGCGGTAGGGATACTGGCGAGGCTGCAGAGGTACAACCCCACCCAAAAACAGGGGCGTGAAGAATACTTAACGCCGAGAAGAAATCTAGTGAGGAGGCCGAAAGCAGCTTATTGGTACTGGGCGTCCCCGAAAGCGGAATAAGAACGCTTTCGGCGATGGACAACAAGGCCTACTACGACATTGGGAAGGTGAGCTTCAAATACTCCCTGACCGAGTCGTAGTAGTGAATACCAGGCGTTAAGGGAGCTGTTGCTGTCAATCATGGCTTCGACAGACATTCCGGTAACGCAGATTAACTTGCACCGCAGCAAGGACGCCTCGGCGGTATTAACCAGGCATTTGGCAGCGGTGCACACAGCCATAGCACTAATACAAGAACCTTGGTGTTACAGAGGAACGATCAGAGGGCTTGGACAGGCAGGCAAGGTCATTAAGGGCCTAAGCAACGAGAGAGTAAGGGCGTGCATCGTGACGAAGGACCTGGAGACAACACCACTACTGGACCTATGCACAGCTGACCTTGCTGTTCTAGCCATGGAGGTAACAAGAGAGGAGGGCAGACAGCGGGTGATCATCGCCTCATGATCATCTCCCGTTCGAAAAGGAGTCGCCAACAGAGGAAGTATCCAGGTTGGTGGAATACTGCGAGGAAAGGGGACTCCCCCTGGTTGTGGGGTGTGACGCAACGCACACCATCTGGTGTGGGGAAGCACGAACACTAACGACCGGGGGACGACCCTACTCGAGTACCTGACTACCACGAACCTGGAGATCATCAATAGAGGTAACGAACCAACCTTCATGAATGTAAGGAGGAGAGAGGTAATTGACATTACACTCTGCTCAAGGCAGCTAGTAAGATTTATCAGGGACTGGAGAGTGTCGGACGAACCCTCACTCTCCGATCATGCACAAATTTGTTTTATGATTACAGGGGAATCGCGACAACAGGAAACATGGATCAGAAACCCCAGGCGAACGAACTGGGTGGAATACAGGAGGGACCTAGAGGAGAAACTCAAAACAGGGTTCCCAAAGGAGATACACACGATAGAAGAGCTAAACACTGCGGCAGAATCGCTGCAGAGGACCATCACCGAGGCATATGAGGCCAACTGCAAACTGGTAAGGGGCAGAGGCAAATATGAGGTACCCTGGTGAAAGCTGAAGAAAACAACCAAAGCGCTACTCAAGAAAGCAGTTAAGAGCAATGATAACCGGAAATGGATAGCCTGGAGAAGCAAACAGAAAGAATACCGACATGCTGTAAGGAAAGCCCAGACTGAGAGCTGGAGAGAGTACTGCAGCAGCGTGGAAGCTGGCAAAGAAGCGGCTAGGCTTAACAAGATCCTAGCATGCAATCCCGAAGCCTGGTTAGGAGCGGTTAAGCTCCCCACTGGCAAGTATACGGAATCGGACGAGGAGACGCTGGCGCACCTCATGGAGTCGAACTTCCCCGGCTTTATGATAGCAGGGGATACATGCGAGACGGCGGATGACCAGGTGGAAACCGGTGGCGAAGGACCTCGCCACATCAGTGACTGCAGGGAACTTGCTAATCTGATTGTCTAGCCGGCAAAATTGAGGTGGGCCATCAGCTCCTTCGATTCCTACAAATCGCCTGGAGAGGATGGGATCCTCCCGATTCTGCTCAAGGAAGGAGTTGACACAATCATCGGACCTTTGGTACGACTTACAAGGGCCAGCATTGCAGCCGGATACACGTCGAAGTGCTGGAGGACAGCTAAGGTTGTCTTCATCCCGAAAACGGACAAAGGAAGCTACAACACCGCTAAGGATTTCAGGCCTATCTGCCTGACCTCATTCATGCTCAAAACTCTTGAGCGACTGGTGGACAGGTATATAAAGGACTATATCTTGAAGGACAACCCACTGTGCAATGAGCAACATGCATACAGAGAGGGAAGATCAACAGAATCAGCCCTACACGTGGCGGTCTCGCTCATCGAAGAACAGATCGAAGGTGGAGTGTACGCCGTGGGAGCTTTTCTCGACGCAGAAGGGGCTTTCAACAACACTACCACGGATAGTATCTGCGAAGCAGCCAAAGATAAGGGTATACCTGATCCGTTAATTAAATGGATCATGAACATGCTAAGCAATAGGAAACTGACGGTTACAAGAGGTAGTACCACCGTCAAAGGCTCCGTCAACAACGGATGTCCACAAGGGGGGGTTCTATCCCCTACTTTGTGGGATATGGGGATAGATGGAGCACTAATGATGCTGACCAACCTGGGAGTAGCAGCGGTCGGCTACGCAGATGATATACTTATAATCACCAGAGGCAAAACATCTAAACACCCTACTGGACATTACCGAGTCGACAATGAGGGACCTAAATAAATGGTGCGAGGATAAAGGCCTATCTGTCAATCCCCGGAAAACGGAGGTTATTGTCTTCACCAGAAAGTACAAGATAGGACCTTTACGAACGCTAACGATGCGGGGACAGGAAATACAAATCATAGAACAAGCAAAATACCTAGGTGTAATTCTAGATAAGAAACTGTACTGGAAGCCTCAAATAGACCAACAGTGCAGGAAATTCGCATCAGCTTTCTGGATGTGTAGAAGAGCCATTGGGCAGGGTTGGGGCTTGAGCTACAAGACCTATGGATATACAACTGCATCCTGAAACCAAGGCTGACCTATGCGGCAACAGTGTGGTGGAAAAGGACAGATCTTAAGACAGTACAAAAGAAACTGGAAACGCTCAGAGGGTGGATCCTAAGGGCAGCAACAGGGGCCATGAAAACCACCCCAACGGCGGCCCTTGGAGCCATCACTGAGGTCGAGCCGTTCCACAGAACAATCCAGCAGCAGCCTTTATAGCAGCACACCGCCTGAAAAACTACGGACTGTGTAGAGAGAAAGGAGAACACACAAAAGAGCAGATTAAAGGAAAAGACTACGCTCTCTTGTCAATGAGACTTAATAAGACAGTACGTAGATACAACTTCGAGAAAAGATATCACATTCAAATCCCATCAAGGGAAGATTGGAGTGAACACGACCCTGGCCCATCTTCAGGTGAAACTTGGTACACGGATGGAGCTAGGAAGAAAGGCAGGGCAGGAGCTGGAGTCTTCCGGAGAAGGCCCGGAAAGTGGCTTATAGTACCGCTCGAAGAGCACGCCACCGTCTTCCAAGCGGAAATAACAGCCATCCTGCTCTGCGCGCAACTCGCGCTAGAAGAAAAAAGACAGGACTGTATCAACATCTGTACGGACAGCAGAGCCGCCCTAGCAGCGCTAGACGGCTCCAGCACTTCCTCCAGACTGGTATGGGACTGCATAACGGCTTTAAACAGACTGGGCGGAGAAGTACGCAGACTCACCCTCTACTGTGTTCCAGAACACCATGGAATCAGAGGAAACGAGATTGCGGACGAACTCGCCGGAATAGCAGCGGGACAAGATCTACTTGGACCGGAACCCGCTCTTGGTATTCAGGTGTGCACCGTCAGAGAGGCGGTGCACGGCTGGCTGAAAGAGCGACACCTGAAAGAATGGTGCGACAGCACCGGGTGCAGACAGGCCAAAGCACTGATAGGATCATGCATCAAAGAGGACTGGGCGTCGGAGATGCGGGATCTAAGCAGGGCGGAGGCAAAGATCTTCACTCAACTAATTATCGGACACGGGACGCTGGGATATCATCAGCACATAATAGGTCGAGTGAACTCACCAACGTGCAGGTGGTGTAACCAAAATGAGGAAAGCAGTATACATGTATTATGCCACTGCTTAGCCTTAGCCGAGAAGAGATATAGGGCGCTGGGGATGACGACTTGCGAACCAACAGCGATCCAATCACTGACCGTTAGGAAGGTGATACACCTGTACAAGTCACTAACGGGTTAAGATACACAGGAATGGGGCATACCACCTGACACCTTTCACCCTGAAGGATAAGTAATACAGGAATGGTGCATACCACCTGATACTCTGATCCTCAAGGGACGAAACTAGACTGGTACAACCACTAGTTAATCAACGGGGATGCAAAGAACGTGAGCCTAGGCATCAGGACTTAATGGTCCACCCAGTCTAACAATAATAATAATAATAATAATAATAATCGATGTTTATGTCGTAATTATTTTAGTGAAGTTGAATTGTAATTTTGTTCACTAATTTTAATCGATTTTAAAATCTCTAATTATTACTAAATCGTCTATCGATCTTAATACTAGTTTTATGAATAGCTTTGAATATATTTTAATTGACTTTAATAACCAAAACAATTACTATTCTTGTTATATCATTTAATTGTTATTTTGTCAATCTATTTTAATCGATTTGAAAATCACTATTGATTACTATATAGTTTATCGATCCCCAATACTAGTTTTATGAATAGCTCTGAATAAAGTATAATAGACTTTAATAACCAAAACGAATACTATTCTTGCAATATCATTTAATTGTTATTTTATCAGTATATATAAATCTGTTTGAATGGTACTTTATGAGTAAAATATTAAATCTATCCCAATCTATCTTTCAAGGATTAGCTTTTAATGTTACTTTAATAGATTAAAATTATCAAAACAATAATGATACTTTTAATATTTATTTGTAATTTTGTCAACAAACTTGAATCTTTTTGAATGGTAATTTATAAGTATAATGTAAGTATATGCGATGATTATTTTAATGCAGTTCAATTGGGATTCTTTTAATAAATATGAATCAACTTATTAGTCGATATTAAATCGGTTTAATTTTACAAATAATTTTGATAACCGTTTAAGTGACCTTAATGATCAAACTGTCGTAATATCCCTTATGAGAAAAAAACTTTTATATTTCGATTAGAATCGATTAAATTCATTGCGAAAGTAGTCGATTTTAATCGATCCTATGTTTCTTAAAATATCCGCTTGGTGTCGCTTCAAATGTTCATACTCGCAAGTGACAAGATTTCTTCTCCGTTACTATATAAGAAAGGTCAAATGCAGTAGAAGACAGAATAGATTTATTAACTACAATCGATTTGAATTGAAACCTTATTAAAATCGATTGACTTTATTAAACCTGCTGAAAATCACGGATTGAAATCGATTGAATTCGATTGAAATTTAATCTACTTTAAACTTTTTCAATGCAACCAATTGACTGCTCCATACATTGTTTTCATTTTTTACTTCAATGAACTCCTGGACGTCGTCTACAAAAATACTGGTTTACTCAATCATCATCTTTAAGCAAAACTTACACCCACACGTACATGGTTATAAATTACAATTTCAATTAACACTTGTTTAAAAAAAGTCTCGTCTAATTAATAAGGACGATTCGAATTATCACGCATTATGAAGTAGTGATAGTGTAGGCGGTACAACTTTTCAATCTAGAACTTCCCGGTTCGATCCCCCACGACGGCTAGGTTTTTTCAGTTGATTAACGTTAGGTGCAAAATGCGTTTGAGTCAAATTTGTAAATTAGCGCGAGCAAAGTAACAAATTCGTAAATTAATTGATATAAAAACTATTTAAACAATCAGATTTAATTCATAAAAGCATTGAATCGATTCCGAGTCTATATCTTAATTCCTTTTTGAACATTTTAAATTGATTCAATTTATAATATAATGATACTTATCTAATTAAATTGATTTCAATCGTCATTTTTTAATGAGTTTTAATCGACTTCGATATCATACATTTTACGTTTTGATAGATTTAAATACCTTTAATTCCTTTTAATTGTAATAATTGGGATTAAGATATAGTCTCAGAGTCGATTCATTTTTCTCTTATCGATTTTAATCTGGGATTTTTAGCAGGGATCACTCTATCGCGCACCATCCAGCAGCTCTAACCGCATCCTCGGCGCTGACGTTCGGGCGCTTCCCGGCAACCGAGGATGTTCAGCGAAGGACCCGCTTCAACGCCGTCGATCCTGGGGGTTCCGGGTCGCCGGCTGTCGCGTCGATAACATCGCTGATGTCGCTTGGATGCTATCCAGGCAGACATTGTTTTTTTTTTGACGTACATCTCTTGTTAATACTTTAATATAATTTATCATTGATTTAGTAGCAAGTGTTCAATCATTGCCTCTACCCTGGTCTATCCCTTTCCTGCCTTAACTCTAATCAGAGTGCAGATGATAAGGCTCTTATAGCTTCTAAAAGTCTGCGGTGAGTGAAATAATGAAAATTGGAAATTTTTGCCTTCGAAGACATGTTGCACCTGACATATGGTAAATATAAAAAATGTTTGATGCTTTCTACAGTACTACTCAACTTTCATCATTGTTTAATCAATTATTTAAACAATTTAACTTTTATATAAAAATAGAATACAATATCTCATTTTTTTTAATTTTAAGGTGTTTAGGTCCCCTTAAAAAATCCGACTTTTCTTAGTGTCATAGGACTGCGACCCCACCCTCTCAATGAAAAGAAATTATACTAAGCGAAATTTGAACTTGCAATATTTCGCTAACAAAGTAATCTTTTTCCTCAAGAAATATTAGGTGAATCAATAACTTGTAACAATAATTATATAAACGCGTTTGGAAAATTATTTTAAGGTTAGAGAACCTCAATATCAGAGTATAATAAGGACACGACCCGCGCCTTTATCATATTATACTTATACTTTGTATAATTTTAGGCTTCGGAAACATATGACTTTACTTGCGACAACTGTATTCAGACGAGACACCAAAGAACGCTGGTGTCTTTCCTGAACTCACTACTCGACAAACTCTACGACGTATACGTACTACACTTGATGTTCCTCCGAACTCTCTAAGTGCTCGGCTCCAGGGACTACGAAGTGTACGAGGAGGAAGTTTCCTCGTGACTCGAGGTCCTGCGCGTGCCGTAAGAACGCCAGTCTGCGCCCTTTATACCCGTTTCCGCGACGCTACAACTCACGGCGTCAAACTCGCGACGAAACTGCCAAATATGAAGATCGTAAGACTAAGTCGTTGCTATCTCGCCACCTGGCGCCAGAAGTCACGAATACTGCAGTGCGCAGTTACGACGTATTGGACTCCGCGCGACGCGACACGTGTGAACGGGCCTCTCGCGCGCTACGAGATGATCGTGATAGTGGTGCGCACTAGTGGTATATGGCACAAGCGGCGTCTCTCTCTCTCTCTCTCTCTCTCTCTCTCTCTCTTCGCGCGCGCTACTTTCTCTCCGCATTGCGTCTCTATTTCTCTAGCATGCAGAATATGCAGAAATTTTGCTAGTGAATAACATAAGTAAGATCATAATTTAATATCACAGTAATATTAATATGATTTATGTTACAGAGAGACAATACACAAAACTTGTTCAAAAAGGGAAAGATAAGCTTTTAATTCAAGAAGTTCAAAAAAGATGTGAATCTGTCTTAAAGGTATGAAATAAGGAATTTGAAAAATGTTATATGATACAAAGTAATACGTACAATTTACAAAAAAATTGCGATTATTCCTGTCGACCGTTTTTCATTCTTAATTTATTTTTTACATAGCTTGTAAATTACAAATCTAATGTTCTTATAGGTTGAGTATTTCCAAGATAAAGGAAGAGGTGTTATAACAAACAAATCGTTTGATAAAGGTCAAATCTTAATTGAATATATTGGGGAACTTATAACAAAATAATTAGCAGTGACTAGAGAGAAAACGTATGCCAAAAAAATGTTGGTAATTATATGTATTATTTTACATACAAGGACAGGAAATACTGGTAAGAAATTAAGAATATTGCTTTGTATTATATCGATCTATATGTATGTATATCCATTAAAAAGAATTAATTAATTAAAAATATTACATATCGCTAATTGCACATCAAGGTGTTATAGCATATTTTACACGCTATACGTCTAAGCGTTGTATATAGTTGTTTCTAACGAAGAATATCACATTTCATCTCTTGCCGTGAAGACTAACTCATTAAGCGATCTCCCGATGTAAACTAACACATTTCAAAAGTTGCCTCAAAGACTAACACGTTTTACATCTTTGCCAAAAAGAGTAGCACATATCATGCGGTTAACGCAAACACATTTCACATCTCCAGAGCGACGACTATAACAGATTTCTCATTTTTGAAGGAGGTTCACGACTAAAATAATTTTCTTATGAAATTAATGAAATTTTGCACACTGGTTCATAATGGTTATCCATACACATAGGAGTGCAAAATTTTGGAGTCTTTGTTAGAGACGACGATAATACAATTGATAGCTGTATCTATCTATTGCTAGCTGAAATTTACTTACTGTTTTCGGTTATTTATTAGCTCACTATTGTCATGCAGTCAGGAATCAATTAGAACTTTTCGTGCTAAAGCAGCAATATAGTAACGCAGAGTAAAGTCCGTGGTTAAGCTAAACAGTTTTTAAGCTTTAGTAAGCCAGAATTCTAGAATTTAGGACGTTTTAGAAAATCCGCTTGATTTGGTTATGTCGGCTTTTAAGAGAATACTAGCAGTTTTTAATTAGTGTTCAGAAAGTTATGTAATTTCGCATACTTGTATATTTTTACCTCAAACTCATTCATATAAATTTTCAAATTTTCAATTTACAAGTTTTTAAACATCGATGTAGAAAAAGTTATTCCTAGTATTATGAAAAATCGCGTTCTCAAGACTTTCAGTTACGGAATCTACGCAAACGACTGTTCGGATGTTGATGGAACTGAAAAACGAATATTATTTTGCTGAGTTTGTCACTGTGTGGCACAGTAAAGCAGTATGGCCCAGTATGGCACAATATTATATTTTTAGAAGTAAAAATATTTTTCTCGATTGTTTTACAAATTTTGAGCACAGTTTGGTATAGTATAGTATGGCATAACCTGACATAATATGGCATAATCTCCATTATACAATAAAAAAGAATAAGTGACCCGAGCTGGGATCGAACTGAGGTCGCCTGCGTGCCAGCTGACTGAGCTTCTTATAGTGTATTAGTATAACAATTTCTACCTTTTAAAGAGTAAAACTGTAGTAAACTGTCAAACCATTTTCGTCACTGGATAAACCATTTTCAAGTCTTAAGAAACTTAAAATTGTTTGTATTATAATATTTAAGACTTCTTCTAAACTACTCATGATGAACAATAAGGGTGTCGCATAACAATACTATGTCAAACTGTGACAAACTGTGCCTAATGGTGCCAAGCTATGTCATATTATGTCAAGTTGTGTCATACTATTCTAAATATCCAATGCCAATTTATGCCAGACTGTGTTAGAATTTCTACATAACTTGTACAAAATATTTTCATTTTCAAAATTTTTGGTACATTGTGTCATATTATACTGTGCTATACTGTGCCACACTGAGCTAGGGAAGCTGAAGACGAAGGCTGCAACCACACAGGTCAAGAAGCCTACTTAACTGTTGGTGCATACTATAGTTTTTGTGACGCATGGGTGAATTTTTGCGTTTTTTATTATTTTCCTAATATTTTATTATAACTGCAAAACGTCGGACTAAAGCAGTTTTATTTAATAACTAGCGGAATAAATCTATTCTTTTTTCTAATATAATTAATTTGTTTGTTTGTTATAGTATTGATGCAACTATTGAATCAAAGTACCTTGGCAGACTCATCAATCATTCGAATAATCCGAACTTAATTCCTCAAGTATTAGATATTGAAGGAGTACCCCATATTATTTTAATGACTGCTGAAAAAATTTCAGCGGGTCATGAAATAACCTTCGATTACAATGAAAAACGGCGTGAAGTACTGAATTCATTTCCATGGCTTATGCCACCTAAAAAGACTAAGACAGTAACAAGTGAGTCTAACATTTACCTAACCTGAAAATTTCTAGAATAGTTTTAACAACTGAGTACCGTGCGCGACACTATCCCAATAGTATATTATGTACAAAGGGCGTAAAGTGGGCTTTCTTAGACCAGGTTTGGACTTTAAAGCACTAGCCGAAGGACAGTGCTTTTGCGAGCCAAAGCCAAGGGCTGCAACCACACGACCTCAAAAAGCCCGCTTAGCTCTTGGTAAACACCATAGTTTTGTGCCACATGCAAATATCTTTGTGTTTTTAATTATGTTCTTAGTCTTGTATTATAAATGAGATACTAGCTATGATAAATATGTGATTGCCCGAGCCCTTAAAATACCAGAACTAGCTTTCTTTTTTGATCTATCTTAAGTCTAACCTTTTATAGCAGTTACGTAAAATAACGCGTTATTTCTGTTAGCAAAGGTAAATGCTGATAAAACCGAAAATTCTCAGGAAAATAACAGCACAGCAGATTCAGAAATCACTATAAATGAAAAATGTGATACTGCATTTTTAACAGAAACTGCTGAAGAAGAAGGGTTTAATGAAAAGGAAATACTAGATGTAATATCTGCCTCGTCTAAATCTGAAAAATTAACAAAAACGACAAGTACCCGATCTAATGACGTTGATGATATTACATTTGGTAAGTTATTTACCTCAAACATTGCTCTAATCTTTTTCCTCTCTTCTTTGCTTAATGTTAGTCTCTTTTTTCTCTATTTCTCTCTCTATCTCTCTATCTATCTCTCTCTCTAACTCTCTCTCTCTCTCTCTCTCTCTCTCTCTCTCTCTCTCTCTCTCTCAAGCTTTTATTGGCTGTTCGCTCTTCTGACATTCTCGGCGTCATATTCTTCATCTAAGCATCTGGCAATTTCGGATATAGCTTCCTCACGTCTCGCAATCTCTCGATCAGTTCGCCTTTGTTCGTTTCCGTCAGGGGTAAAGTTTGCCTTGAAGTATCAGTCGTTTATAACTTCTTTTTAACTGTCTTATGCTAGTGAAGGTATGTGTCACTTGACATTTTGCTAAAGTACATATATTAGCCCGGGCAATAACTTCGAACGTTTTTAGACTGAGTGTGGAGTTTGCAGCACGATCCAAAGGCGAGTGCTGCAATGACACAAGATCAAGAAGCCTACTATGGTCGAGATAAAAATGTCATTGCACGAGCCCTTAAAATACCAAAAATAAACTCTTTATTTGCTCTATCTTAAGTCCAACCTCTTATAGCAGTTACATAAAATAACGCATTATTTCTGTTAGCAGGGGTGAATGCTGATAAGACCAAAAATCCTCAGGAAAATAACAGCACAGTAGATTCAGAAATCACTATAAATAAAAAATGTGAAACTGAATTTCTTACAGAAACTGCTGGAAAGAAAATGTCTAATGAAAAGAAAATACGAAATGTGACATTCAGCTCACCAGAATCGGAAATATTAACACAATCGACAAGTACCCTATCTAATGACGTTGATGAAAATGCAAATGGTAAGTAGTTTCCGTCGAATACTAGTGTCAATTGCTCTAATCTATTTCTTCGCCTCTTTGCTTATTGTTACTCTCTCTCTCTCTCTCTCTCTCTCTCTCTCTCTCTCTCTCTCTCTCTCTCTCTCTCTCTGTCTCCCTCTCTTTATCTCCTTCCCCCCTTTTTCAGGCTGCGCAAACATCTTGTGCAAGCGATTCTATTCCCAATCATCGATTAGTGCTTAGTAGTATATTGTGATTTGACCCAAGAACTACAGAGAGTTGTAAACATGGAAATTTGGTACATCCATGGTATAAGAAGAGACGTGAACTGCAATGGCGTACAACTCCTAGACGTAGAAATTACTTTGTGGCCTGTTTTCTACGAAAACTGTTAAATACAGCTGTGTCTTCTTACATCATGGCTTTTTTTTACTTTTGCGTTGCACTCAGGCCTGTGAGGTGGAAGGTGGCACCCCTGGAGTTCCCGACCTTCAAGACAAATACGCTGAAGCATTTATTCCATAAAAGCGCTTTATACCTGTAAAACTCGCTACCATCACGCCGTCGCAACACTAAATCCATTTTATACTTAAAAAAATCAGCTAAGCAATGCTTGTCCACACTCGAAAACACATAATTATCACGAAAACACCTACACTAATTCACATACTCACACAAAATATTTTAAACTTATTTTTCTATCAAGTGGCACGGTAGCGCCACGAAGGCGAGTTTGAGAAGCAGACGAAACCGCGGCGCCCGTAACACTATTTACTTATATATTGGTTTTCGGATTTTACATTATACAACAAAAAATACTTATCATTACTGGTGGTAAGGTTTTTGGGCTCATTAGAATGTTTTCTGAACTAAACTATGATTTCCGACAAAAATATTAATGAAAAGGCTGCTTATCTTTATAATATGTGAGTGTATACTCCACAAATGCTAAAATCAAGTTTTTCTTCTTCAGCCCGAAATGTGAAAGGACCGTTAAGTTAGCTGCAAGAAGTGTTAGGACCGTGAAGTTGGTGCTTTCTCAAGAAAATATAATACTTAATATATTACGATATTTAGAATTAAGAGGTTGCCGGTGCATACTCTGCGTTCCGGAGCTGTAATAGTAACTAGCTTGCCAGGGTAGCCGATGACAAGGTTCAGGATGTTTTCAGTGTTTTGGTATAAAAATCATTCAAGTACTGTGTCTAGGTGTACAAGGTGGACGATGACGAGGTCTGGGTAGTTCGCACCGTGGTTTTTCGTGTCTAGCGGTAAAAATCAGTCAAGGAAGGTGTCCCGGTGTACAGGATGGCTGATGACAAGGTCTAGGTAGTTCGCCCCGTGGTTTTTGGTGTCTAAGTGTAAAAATCATTTGAACGCGGTGTAACCTTTTAACGCAAATGACTTGCAGGATATCTAACTCTTTACATCGGAGACTGTAAATAACTCTTTTCGCATCAGTTCTGCTTACCTGTGGAACACACTGCCGTCTCATATCAGTGACACTACATCAATTCCACTATTCAAGCAAAAAACACACCAACATTTTTACACTTTCAAGAATACACAATCACTACTCAATACTCTGCAAAATATAAAACTGCACTATTCTCATTCTCATTCATTCTTTTATTCTACTTAATTTTGTAATACACACTTTAAAAATGTTTACAATTTTTGCACAACATAATGTACAATTAATAAAAACCAATCTAATCTAATCCAATATAATCTCTGCTTATCTTATTGCCTCTGTGTGTTACTATCTTAGTTTCTTTTTCTTTTTCTTCTGTTCTTGAATGCTTTTCTTCTCTAACTCTGCTTATGTGTTACTTATCTTACTTAAACACTATTATTAACGCTTAATAATTCCTTGACACTTGATGTAAGCACGTTTTCTTTAAGAGATCATTTAATTTTCGTAAGCAGTGCGCGCCCATCACGAATCCTGCTTCGTCAAATGCCACACACATCTACATGTACCCAGTTTTGATTTCGAAACACTAAAGAGATCACTTTATATTAGTTTGATTCAGATGTAGAATCTGTTATTATTTGATATACGCAACATTGTTTCCGAAAATTTTCGCCTTTAAAATTTGCGACCATTGGTTTCTTTTGAACTTAAGAATAAAATTGTAGAAGTATAAAATCAACTTATGTGCTGTTTTTACATTGTTCTACATCTTGATTTCAATTCTTTTTAAATTGTTCTAACAAAAACTGAACTTTGACGTTTTAACGATGACTAAAAATTTGTCTATCGCACTGTTTCTTCTCCTCTTTTACTCATCTCTTTAGGCGTTTTTAATGTATAATAATAAGTTATTCCTGCTTTTCGCAGAATATATCCATGAGAATGCACGATTTCATAAGAAAAAGAGTACCTTGAATATTGTACAGAGCAGGTCAAATAAACCAAAAATTGTAGCTGTTGAAACTGTGGAACAGAAATTTAATATACCTGTACTAAAATCTCGTCTATTGTCTAAATCCACAAAACTAGAAGTTATTACTGCCGACGGTGAGTAGCCAAAGTTATGATAATATGGGAAAACTACTTATTTTTATAATATATTAACTTCTATTCGTAAAATTAACATTAAAATGTTATTTTTCAGACAGTAACGGTAACAATGAAAAGAAAAATACTGATGTGTCAAAGATTTTTCGTGATGTTTTATCTGGAAAAGATTCTCAATGGATTCAGAAATTTGGAAATGATAAAGAAATTATCACTAATAGCAGTGGAGACAATGAAACTATTGAATCTGAAGTAATTAGGTAATTTTCAAGTTTTGTATTATGATTTGGAATTTAAGTTTTGTTTGGTAAGATGGTCAGTGCATGTTACGTGCGACTGCAATGGCCGTTTTCCCTGAGCCACTTTTTAATGTATAACGATGAAAAATTTTACTAATGCGGATATTCTTCAATATACTTGCAAGAGTGTCTGTTGTGTTATGATATTGCGACATAAGATATTAATTACGATTAGATAGATGCATCCATTTGTCCTGTAGATAAATTCAAGAAGTATCTTACGGCGGCCCCTTGCATTCTAGCCTTAAATAGGACTTCACTGTAAAAGGTCCTGCCTAAGAAGAGCAATAATCACTACACAAAATGAGCATCACCATTGCTCAATCCCTAGTGTAACGAATCTCCTGCTCTTTTTGCGCTACCATAAAGAATACCTTGAAGAGTATGATAAAAAAGCTGGATAGGGCAAACCTAAGTGTGACCTAAGCGGCACTTTATTAGGCACTACACGGCACGAGTTAGCGCCTGAGCGTAGCGATAGTGATACCGTAGCGACGGGTAATAAAATGCCAACTTAGGTTAAAAGTATCGTATAAGTATTTTATCTTCTCTTAAAATAGTGATTGACTTTGTTGTGAAGCATTTTATTGATGATTAGTCGCCTAGTACAAGAATTTAGAAACGCAAATTTTATTACAAAACCTACAAACTCTTCGAACTATTAGTTCTCAGCAGGCAGCAAAATTTGAAATCTTTCTGGAAACATTAATAATTGATGGCATGATATGGAGTGTACGAAGGACCTTCAGATTTCCTAGTATTCTAATAGTATATTGTGTACCAAGGGCGTAAAGTGGGCTTTTTTATACCGATTGTGGAGTTTGCAGTATGAGTCGAAGGCGAGCTAGCAGGAGTCGAAGGCGAGCTAGCACGAGCCGAAGGCGAGTACGTTTGCGAGCCGAAGACGAGTGCGTTAGCGAGACGACGACGAGTACTGCAACCACACGAGGTAAAAAAGCCCACTTAGCCCTTGGTGCACACCATATTTTTTGTAACGCATGTATGATTTCTGCGTTTTTTATGGCTACCAGCGGCATTAAGGTGACCTTTTGCCCAGAGTTAAACACAACTACTAAAAAACAGACCAAGTCGATTGTCGACTTCCTAAAAAAACTAGCTCAATATAAGCATATTGATAATACTTCGTCAAATCTAAAAAACTTTTTTTTTGAAAGTTGAAAAATATTCTCTATTTACTCTGTAGTTTGAGATTTTTTTGAGGTTTTTCATATACATTTATAATGTATATGAAAATTATTTTTACTGGATTAGAATGTAATTCATTTTCATAATTAAATGAATTTGTTCTTAAAACTTGTTGAGATTGTATAAAAAGGGATTATCTCCGAGTTAATTTATCAGTTTATATAGCAGAAATATTTTTTTTATTAATTAAAAAAATGTACATTATATAATCAATATTAGGTTAGAATATAGATAACATCTTTATTTCAGATTTACCTGATGTAGATGATAAAGATGAGTTACGTTCCAAGTAATAACGTCTCAATTGAAGCAAGTAATAACGACTCTATTAATGCTAATCAAAACAACAATTCTGTAGTGAGTACAGATGATAGTTTCGGTGAAATTTCAATTTTAAAGGATGGTAATAAAAAATTTATAGAATCCTTAAACAAGAAAGGATCTAGTGGACTTGACGACGAAAATCTTATTGTTGAAGTTTCAAATGATGGTAATGCTGATGATAAATATCATTGTTGTATTTTCTGCCTACAAATGAAAAAAACAAAATTGGAAGACATTTAGCAACTCATAAAGACAAGAAAGCTGTACAAGAATTTTTGAACTTACCACGTGGATCAAGCGAGCGAAAAAAAATTATTGAGATAATTAGAACAAGAGGAGATTTTTTGCACAATTCACAAGAAATATACAACTCTGGAACCTTGATAGTATCAAGAAGACCAAATGAAAAACGTCAAAAAAACGCTGATAGTTATAGTGCTTGTCCGCAGTGTGGCAAATATTTAAACAATCGTTCAGCTTACATTCACATAAGAAATTGTAAAGGCGAAGAAGATAATTCGAGAAAAATTCACGTACATATCGAGTAATGGGTAGACAAGTTATGGGCAGAATGCACAGTGAAGCGTCAGATGTATTAAGAAACGTTGTATTTCCTGTTTTAAGAGAAGACAATGTTACGAAATGTATAAGATATGACAAACTGATTATTGTATACGGTAACAAATTGTGTACAAAGTACACACCGCAATATCAGCATGATATGATCAGAAATCGACTTAGAACTTTAGGAAGATTTCTTACTGAAATCAGAAAAATTAACAAAAATATAACAGATTTCACTTCTGTGATTAATCATCGGTACTATGATGATTGTGTAAAAGCAATTTATACAGTTGCTAATTATGACGATAAGCGAGGCGTCTTTAACAGTGCCTACACAGCATTCCAATTAGGAACGTTGCTAAAGCAAGTTGCTTTAACGTTGCGAAGTCAACTCATTAAAGAAAACAAGCTTAAGCAGAAAAAAATAGTCGACTATTTCTTAGAACTAAGAGAGGACAATATAGCGTACGATGTCAATAAAACAGTAGAGGAGTCACAAATTCTAAGAAAATGTACCCAATCAGAAGATGCTCTACCGAGTGTAAAAGAGATTCGTAGAGTTGCTTTGTACATACAAGGCGTGAGAAATGAAAGTTTAGCAGCTTTAAAGGAGTCATATTCTGATAATGATTACAGATTGTTGTCTGAAAGTACTCTTTTACAAATAATGATGTTTAATCGGAAAAGAGCAGGTGATATTGAAAGGATTACATTAGATAATTTAAATACAAAATATAATATTACCGAAGAAAGTGATCCAGACCTTTTCAAAAAATTGACTACAGCATCGCGAGAGACAGTATCAAAATACGTTATATATTCGATGAGAGGAAAGAAGGGTAGATTAGTGCCTTGCATAGTGACAAATGAAATGCAAGAGTGCATTGATTACCTGAAGGATAACAGACATTTGTTTAGCTTAACACCAGAGAATCCTTATCTGTTTGGGTTGCCTAGTAAAAATGTTAATCGGCCTCGGTACATAAGAGCGACACAAATATTACCGAGTTATGCAGAAAATTCTGGAGTTAAAAATCATCTTAAAGTTAGAGGAACTTTTCTTAGAAAGCACTTAGCCACTTTCTGCTATGCGGAATTGTCAGATCAAGAAGTTTCGAGCCTTGCTAAATTTATGGGACACAAAGGTAGCACACATAGAGATTTTTACAGGTTGCCTGACAAATTAAGAGATTTATGGAAATTTCCCAATACCTTGAAAAAGCCCAAGGTAATCTTCCCGATGAGAGTAAAATATGGCACGATGACAATCAATCTACTAGTACAACAAAGACATCAGGTAAATAAAAGAAATAGTATAGTGTGCAACCAGGGAGAAGGGGGTAGAGCTATTTCTAGTAAGGGTGAGATTTAAGCACGACTAGGATTTGAGTGCCCAAATGTCACGCAAGCTAGAACATACACCTCCCCCCCCCCCTTTTTAAACACTGTGCTTTTCTTGACAAGTGCAGATAAAGGCTCATTTTTCTGTATTTAGAGTGAATGGAAAGTTGTGACTTCTGAATCGTGCGTCTTTTTTAAATTTCAGTCATAATAAGACTAAACAAATGTTTTTATCATAATATTTTTTAAAAACTTCAAAATTTGATCAATTTTGAGTAGCAGTAAGGAATGGCCGTTTTTCCGTAGGGAGAGAGTTTATATTTTCTTCCGCACGCTCGAACTGAGAAGCTTTCCATTCACTTCAGATGCGTGAGTTATAAAAAGAAATATACTCACGTATTTGCATTGTTTTAAACATTTTTTTGTTATTTAGGTACTCATACTAATACAAAATCTAATAAGAAATAACAATTAAGCAAAATTGAAGAACATGATGAACCTAACGAAGAGACTATTGAATCAGATGTTAAACATCAAAGGAGTGAGTTTTATTTATAAATTTTAATTTATTACAAGTTGATAAGATAATTTAATACAAACATTTAATAATCCGCCTTATTTATCTTTTTCTCCATCCCTTCCTCCTTCTTTCTCTCTACCATCATCCTCCATTCTTTTTTGGCTTTGATGAAAACTGATCTCCCTTCTTCGTTTTTTATTTCCCTCCCCAGCTTCCTTACATCTGCTTTTTTTAACCTGCATTCTTCGTTCCATCATGCATTCCTTTTCTTGCGGCCCATATTTTTTTTCTCCTGTACAGCTCTTCCCACCTTTGCCTTCAAGTCTTTCGAGATGCTTGCTTCTTCTCCCTCTTTCAATTTCTTACACTTTTCTATCACTTTTTCTGACTCCGAAGCCTTCTTCACTGCACCCTCTTCCTTCTCTATCGCACATCTCCCTGTTGTCACCTCTATCTTCAAAGGAATATGGTCTGTCCATCTTTTCCACCCATCCCCGACCTTCTTCATTTATGTATATTCTCTATCTATGTGTGTATATACTCCCTTCTTATCCCCTACAATGTTCCCGTTCAGTATGCTTAGCCTCAATTTTCTAACCCTCTTAACCTGCTCCTCTCCTTGTTTATTTATCCTCCTTTCCTTCGATTTCCTTGCCTCTACTAGCCCCTCCTCATCCAGTCCTTTACCCTCTTCACCTGCCCTTACATATATCCCCACACCGAAGCAATTCCTTCCCTCTGGCTCTCTGCACCATTTCCACTAGCTTCCTATAGTTTTTCCTTCTCTCTTTCCTCATGTGGAACGTCCTTGTCCCACATGATTCTCTTTTCTGCTTCATGCGGGCTCCTATGAACTCTTTGGAGTTCATCTCTAACCACTGTACCACCACAGTCAATGTAGATCAATGAAATTTTTTTTTATTTAATGTTTGTAAACGATATTTTTATGTATTTTTCCCGCTGAATTCAAATCTGCCCCTTAAAATTTTGTAGGATTTTTTTTTCATCCAGAAAATCGGGAAAAACGTGTAGAATCGCCAAAATTTTGTCTTTTATGACTCCGTAGGATTTGTTCTCATACTATACAGTTATAAAACTCTGTAATTTTATGTTTTTTACAATGCTGATGGTAAATATATGTTTCATTACATAAACTGTATAATAAATACGTCATACGACCCACGTTTACGCATGAGCGCGCGCGTTTTAGCGCAAAAAAGGAAACAACTCAAAAAGCTTATTTTTATGTGTTTTATCCCACTAATCACTAATCTAACTTTATTTTAGGTCCTCTTGAACGTTCGATCGTCTCTAACTCTAAATAATACGTTATGAATGCAGATAAACGTGATTTAAAATTGCAGGAGGGTTACAAAACTTTAAACTAGCTTACAACTACGCATGACACCTTACTTTTCTTAAATTTAATTATTGTTTTGGCTCATATTTTTTGTCGCAGATATCCCCTTAAATAATTGTTAGTCATTCGGTTGTATTTTAAAGTTTGATCAAATATTGTCATGTTTTGATAAATTTGGTATATGCAAACGAATTAATATTTATGCTATGTATGTATTATTAATAATATAAGAATATAAAAATTTGTTTTTAAAATAAATAAATAATAAAATCTATAATATAATAATTAATCTATAATTAGGTTCCTGTGAGGCGAAACAATACATAGAAATGAGTATGTCCAAAACTTTATAACCACCCCTGCAATTTTCAATCACATTTATCCGCATAAATGAGGTGTTATTTAAATTTTGAAATTTAAATAAATCGGCAATAAGATTTATTAAAAAAAAATTTAATCGACATGTAATAGGTATATTGTAATTTACAAAGTTTTAATGCATCAAAATAATAAACACGAGAAACTGCGTTGTTTTGCTTTGTTTAGATCTGTGTACTTTACCGATTCCTGATTTGTTTTCTTCTTCGTCAGAACTACAAATCTTGAAATTTTATTACTTTGAAAGAATGTTGTTCATAATGTAATTTTAGCGTGTCATGAGTATTAGTATAACTTTGACAGTTGAAGTGTGCATAGCAAAGAGATAATAAGATATTCCATACGTGCATTTACTTATATCGCGATTTTCATAAGTGGTGTTAACTTTTTTAATTAATTGTACATTTTACGTGTAATTATGACATAAAATAAAGGTAAGTGTAAAGTAATATTTTAAAATTCATTTAAAGCCATAATTTTTATCATAAAAGCATCCAAAAATTAGTGTATTTAAAATTTTTAAATGAGTAACATTTCTCTATAATATTATTTCAACTATTTTATTTATCACAATAATTATAATTTTGTAAGTAACTGTTGTATTTGCAATACAATGAATGCTACTATTAACATATTATAAGAAACTTAAGTAACCGTCTTTGTATATTTTAGTGACATTGTCATAAATTTATTTGTTAAAATTTTACATTTTATTTGTTAGTTTTACAAGAATAGTTATCTTAAAGTTACTTTAAATTATAGTGCTTTAAAAATAATAATTTTTTGTTTGTTTGTGTATTATAGATATTCTTTACAATAAGTTCAGTTATCAAAATATAGAAACCCGTATGATAATAATATAATTCGAAATTAAAGCTTTTTGTAAATTTTACTCCAATTAACCAGAGGTACAATATGGGGCGAAAAAGGAAGAATAATAGGAATTCTAACGTAAAAGGAAGACTAAAAAAAGGCGGTCGACTTAGCATTAACAGTGGTCGAAAAAGAAGTACGTTGAAAAATGCATCAGAATCAACTTTGCGTAGACGAGCTCATAATCTGCTCAGTGATCCCAACTATAATGAGACAGTAATATCTATCGCAAAAAATATGATCAACTTGAAAAGTAACAACAGACAGGATGAACAAAACGAAATAAATGATCCTCGAGAAAGGCATACGCCCAGTTCGGCCTTAGCTTTCAGTACACAAGACGGCAATATGAAGCAATAATTGCTGATACAAAAGCATTAGGCTGCGATATTTATCCGTGTTATACCATTGGCATGAAAGAAAAGAAATATAAAATAATAAATGATATCGAGGTCTGCGTTAGTTTACAAGAGCTACTCAATATTACTGGTGAGTAGTATATGGGCTGGTATGGAGAGACTGGGCGTGGCCTAGGTGACGTCACCAGTCCCGTGGCTGGCGCCAGTTGTTTATGTAAACAGAAGCCCATGTTTATATCAACAGTAGCTGATAAGGTTAATAAACATGATTTACGACCGCTACTGTCATAAACAGTCTGTAATCGATGGGTGCCTTTTGTTTATTTATAAATAATTATAAATAATTTTTAAACAAAAGCTATATGGCGCATACGATGTCATAAGGTTAACATGATTTACGACCGCTACTGTCATAAACAGTCTGTCATCGATGGGTGGCTTTTGTTTATTTATAAATAATTATTAAACAAAAGCTACATCACGCATACGATGCCAGCCCTCCCCCTTTTACCCAAGCAGACCCGAGCGCGACTCTCTCTCTCTCTCTCTTTCGCTGTCTACTCCATACCGGCCCCGAGCTCGAACGCACGTGCGCGACTCTCGCTATACCAGCCCGTAGCCCCCTCTCCTTCTACACTATAGTAGCCCCTGAGCTCTGGCGCGGTGGCTCCCGCCGCTGCTGTACCGGACCCGCTTCTCTCTCTCTCTCTCCCGTCTCTACGCCATACTCGCGCGCGTCCGCCAAAGCCGCCGTCTACCTGTCGTATACCTGCTGTTTGGCTTTTATTGCCCTTGCGCCGGCTCTGATCCTTTCTGCGAGGTAATAATATGTAAC
The DNA here is from genome assembly GCA_037356405.1 of Nasonia oneida. NCBI lineage: Eukaryota > Metazoa > Arthropoda > Insecta > Hymenoptera > Pteromalidae > Nasonia > Nasonia oneida. The sequence continues at coordinate 8,088 of JAZHPH010000577.1, read as the reverse complement.
CTGTATGATTTCCTACTACACGGTGCCACAAAGCCTACTCTAAATTTCGGCTTTGGGGTTTATTGATGGGATTTGTACACATTAAAATAGAGAAATTTTTGTTTGATACACTGATACGTTGAACCGGAATAGACGTGTCTCACTCCTCCACCGCCTACCTGCTCGTCGTAGTAGCGTATGTAGTGACTCATCGTGACATAGCATTGCTCTCTCTCTCTCTCTCTCTCTCTCTCTCTCTCTCTCTCTCTCTCTCTAGCGATTACGTTTAAAGTGAAGCGTAACCGTCAGCGTTCCATATTCGAATGGTATTCGCACTCCGTGCTGATCCCTTATATCTATGACAATCGAGCGAAAACTGTGATGTAAAAGCGGAATATAATGAGCAGGTGCAAAATGTCTCACGATATTACTGCCGAATTTGTACTTTGCACTATCCACGGAAACTATACGCAGTAGAGCAGCTTGAGTGTCGCCTACAGTGTGTGGCTCGCATACATCCGTGTACACGTAGAGCTGATCGTGAATAGCTCGGGAAAGCGATGCTGGTCTGTTTCCTAGTGCGACTACACTACCCATTGACGATGTGACAAAGGTGCCATTTTTTCGCCTAGTCTCGGAATCTTCGAAACCGAAAATGCGGCAAATTTTTTCGTTAAACGTTGTCTGATGCTGATCATCGCAGGCACACTTGCGCTGTAGCATGTAGTAGCCCTTTTGAAAGGGTGCAACTTCGAGACGCAGATGATCGTGAAAGGCAGCTGATTTATTTATTTCGTTCGCTAGTTGCTCGATCTTGTCGTAAATACCGTGCGGAAAAAAAATGCGTTTCCTGTTTTGCCTTTTCCGACTGTTTAAACGTGTAAAAGGCATCCGATTCTTGAATGTGCATGACAGTGCTCGGCACGTGAATTTCGATGAGCGCAACGGACCAATTCCCGCTGAGTCTGAGCTCGCGCGAGAGCTGCGTTGTAAAGCAGCTGGTGGCGTTTTCGCTGTAGTACGTCATACTGCTGTTGCTAGGCAGAACTAGGTAAAAATCGTTCTGGTCCATTTTTAAATTGTTTGTACTTCAGAGGCTTTGATCCACGAGTTGAATTTGTCCGGATAGCCAGCCCACTTGACGAGTAGCTGCTTCTTCGAGCCACGACCCTTTGTACGAATTACGCGTTCTATTTTGAATTGCTCAGCAGCGTCCGACATGCGTTTCGTGCCAACGTGAGCGAGCTCCTCGAGATAGAAAAAGCCGTCAATCTCCTCGCCGTTCAAATCTTCCAGGATAAACGTTGGTAACTGCTGTCTGTTGGATATGCGCTTAATCTTGAAAACTTCCTCGCTAAAGTTTTTTTCGTATCCCTTCTCGAAAGTATTTTTCGTGCGACTAATGCGTATATAAGATCCGGGCTTGTATTTATTCATTACACCTGACGCCATCTTTTCGCGATTCTTGTAAGTTGATTGCAGATGAGCTCTTTTTGCTAAATTTTCGCGCGCTTTCGCAGCATTGTAGATGCTCACGTCACAGGGGCGCATCTTTGTACCGCTGTGTTGCGTATGATTGTAAGCCTCGATGATTTTCTGCACCACCTCGATGTAACGTTGCGTGTTATTGTGAGAAAAGTATCGCCACATTCGTTCGAGTATAGTACGGTTTAGTCTTTCCACCACAGCCGCTTTGATATCGGGGTTTCGAGCAGTACGGAATTTGATGTCGCGTTTTTTCAAAAATTCCTGAAACATCGAGCCTACAAACTCCTTACCCTTGTCGGATTGTAAGAGTATCGGGACGCGACCGTTGCTGCGCTCGAGTATTCGTCCGAAGGCTGCGGTGACGTTGGCTGTAGTTTTATCGCGTAGAGGCTCCAGCCACGCGTGTTTACTCAATACATCCACCACTACGAGTAGGTAACAGTATCCGTCGTTGTGCTCTTTGATCGTGGTTAATTGAAGCAAATCGCACTCCCATACGTCGTCAATGTTGCTCACGTTGTAACTTAATCGCGGAAATTTACGCTTAACGGGTCTGTGAAGAGTATAGGCGTCTTGATTACTAAGCCACTCGTATATACGTTCTTTCTCCCGCGTGTCAGCCGCGCTAAATAATTTGCCTTTTCGATTTACACGCACGAGATTGCGCGCACCCGCGTAACCAGCCTCGTGCGAGACATCGTAGTATTGCTGCTCGTACGACGACGACGACGACGACGACGACGACGACGCCATGCTTAAAAGTTTGCGAGACGTAGCCACTTGTTCTTTGCCCGATTTCTCGTCAAAGCAGGCGATGCCGGTGATTCGCTGCTGCTGCTACTAGCGTTGTGTATTTCCATCAACGCGTCGATGCTCTCTTTACTAGGCAGTCGTCGTTTCGCTGTATTATTCGGTTCTGTCAAATTTTTACCAATTTTCACTATTTCCGGGTTTCCAATCAGCTTTATCGGTGTGTCGACTGTCTTGATGAATTTGGCGAAAGGTAAACGACCGATGGGCACTTCCGACTGATCCAGTGTTTTTTTCCTGCGTGCGACAACGTCGCTAATCAGTTCTATAATGTTGGAATCTTGTATGGGCCGGCCGTCTATACTGACTCTGCCAGTGCTATCCCACTTGAGACGATCGCCGGCAACGGTTTTCCAGTGTTTCAGCAGAAGCCGCGTTTTTTGAGCGTAACTCTTGGGCACGCTGTCGAGTATAATTTCTTCAGTCATTGGTGCCGATGTCGCCTCTATTTCGTCGACGTCGCGCTCGTAATCGTGTTCAGCGTGATGTTCGGAATCTTTGAAAAACAGATATCGGCGCAGTACTTGTAAATAATTTTGACATTTTTCACGCTCATCTGTAAATTTATTCGAATGTAGAATCGTGTGCATCTCGGAATCGAGTCTCGAGAGAGATTATCGCCGCACGTTTGAACAGAGTTCTCACACGACTCGTTTACTACTGGCGGTGGTGGTGCTGCTGCTGCTGGCTGAACGTTTTGCATGCGCGAAAACATATCTTCGGGCACGATAATCATTTTTCTCGCACGATCCATCTTAGTCTTCCGCTGCTGCTGCTGAGTTTGAATTGAATAACTTCGAGACAAGAGCCCCGATAATAGGTGCGAGTAGAAGCGGCAAAAAAGCACCACCGTGCTGTACGAGAACTCGTTTCTTCTTCTGCCAATCGCTGACAGATTTCTTATTATTGCAAATAGTCAATTTTCTCAGCACGTTTTTGTGCTTTTTGAGTCGTCGTTTATGCGAGTCTTTGATTTTGATCACACCTTGCAAGATATTCAAAGCGCACTCGCATATGCAACGCACGAGTCTCTTGTCGGCTGTGCGTAAAAGAGCAGTACGTTGTTGGCCGTCCGTGTGACAAAGAGCGTTCAGTACAGCTACTCGTTTTCTGTTGAAATGCTTGGTGTCGAGCGTAGCCACGACGGGTATACAACAGCCAGCCTGTTTCTTCTTCGATGTTGTTGGCGCCATAGCTTCTCGCCTACTGTCTATGCCGAGAGCTCTGCACACCTATTTTGTATTTTCACTTTTTACCGAATTTCGGCACGTAGGCGTACTGAATATCGTCGCTTGGGAATATACACGTGCGAACCCTATACTCGTCCACGGCCGCTTGAGTTAGATCGAGAAAAAGATACGAGTGAGGTCCGCGCGTAGCGTCTATGTAAGCCTCCTGCAGAAACCTCGGATCTTCCGGATAAATTTGTCGCGCGAGATGCCGAATCTGAGCTCTGTCGCGAGGATTTTTAAATATAACGAGATACTTTGAATTTAAACTTATGTCGCGCTGAGACTTTCCCTGGTGAAAAATATTCTGCGTCACCAGAAAGACCGACAAATTCAAATGATGAGACGAACGCGAGAACAAATTCAGAACTATATCGTTCGATGATTCTCGCATCAAGTCGTCGAGAATCAGTAATTTTTTCTTTCCCGTATCCACGGAGTAATCGCTTCGCTGTGGAAGTCCCTCTCGAAACTCGATAGGTACAGCAGCACTTCCGCCAACTTTGAATTCACTGCGGTACGTCTCTTGCCACTCGGTATAGTAGAGCAGAACCCTGTCGAAGCGAGCATCGCACATCTCCGGCAGATGCTCGAGAAATTTTTTCAGAAACCAACTTTTTCCAGCTCCTGTCGGTCCTGCTATGCACGCCGTAAAAGGATGCTTCCAACGCGTATCCATCTTTTCGACTAAAGCGCTCTCTTCCCGAAAAGCGCTTTTTATTAATATTATTCCTCCTCTACCGCGGGGGGCGGCGGCGGCGGCGGCGGGCGCGGGCCGCGTATACGCGTGTACTCTCGCGGGGCCTCGTATACGCGTATACTCACGCGGGCCGCGTATACGCGTATACTCACGCGGGCCGCTTATAAGCG
>JAZHPH010000576.1:26981-37734 GCA_037356405.1 Nasonia oneida | reverse complement strand
TTTTTTTATGTTCTACAACATATATGAAAATCATCAAAATCGGTGAGATCGGGTTGGGTACCTTTCCTTGTAAGAAATATAGAAAACGCGGTTGGTCCTTTCTTAATCCTTTTGCTTTTAACTTAAATTTTTTCCTCTCTTTAATTATCCTAACCCCTTTCCCTCTCCCTCCCTCACTTTCCCGTTTATCCTCCTCCCCTCTCTCTCTCTCTCTCTCTCTCTCTCTCTCTCTCTCTCTCTCTCTCACTCTCTCTCTCTCTCCCTCTCCCTACCCCTACTCTAGTTACTACCGCTGCGCGCATTTACCATCGTTTTCGGCTCAGGCATAAACAGCGTGCCACGCTGGCAACTAAAGTAAGGTTGAGTATTAAATATGTAGCTCTTTTTTCCCTTCCCGGTGGCGATCGAGTACGAACTTTACGGAGCGTGTATATAACAAAATCGTATATTGCACTCGGGAACAAAGGTGGGTTGTGTATACCCTATGTGTATAATATATTATTCTCTTCTTTCAAACGTAAACTTTTTTAAACTTGCTCGGAATGCACGATTTTCTACACTACTTTGAGGCATGACGAAAGGTCTGTTTCATATCTGGATTTGAAAAAAATGTATGCGTGTGACTCCGCCTGTATTACAATAAAAGGATAATATTTAAACATTTTTAGATTTATTTAGGATTAGATGTCTCAGTAGACAAAGAGATTTGGACAGAAATGAATAAAAAACTAACGCGAAGCGCGATCGAGCGTTTTGCGCATAAGGCACGACCGCTGACGCTCGCGCTTCGCGTTCTTAATGCCTGTCGGTGCTTATACAGTATTATCCTGTTTTTTTTTTCAATATTGTTATCAAATTTTTTATTGGTATTCTTCTGGCGGTCATCAACACTATCATCAAAACTACTGGAAAATTAGTAACTTATTTGTATTTGTATCAATTATTTATTTTTGTTTGTAGATATTCTTAAAATATATCTTATTTTAATTTTATTTTATTGTAATTTCAGATAAATAATACAACACTTTTGTATCGCAGTTTTCAAGAGGAAGTAAACAAAAGGATGATATTTCGTTTGTAGGATTTCAATTAGAATATTAGAAAATTGATTGTTTAGATATTTAGCATAGTTTAGAGGGATGTAGTAAGTTACTTAGAGCTTTTCTTCAATCTCAGCAATTTTCTTTATTGAGTTTAGGTTTTTCTAGTTCAGTGTATATACTTGAATTTTGAAAGTGAATTGTACTGATTCAGCTTAAAAGATTTAATTAATATAGCGTACGTCGTTATCTGATGCCAAGTTACACGGATTGTATTCGTCGATTACGTATTTCCTAAATTATGCATTTTTTATAATTTAATTTAAAAAGTAGTTTAATTTTGTATATATGTATGAGATAAAGGCCAAAATATAACTTTCAGCTGTTAATAATATAGGAAAATTGCTGAAAATAATTGGGTTGGATGGGGCATGTTGCATCGAAGTTATTATTGAATTTATGTATCAAAAAATCGCTTTTACGGTTGTGTGTCAAAAAGTGTTAAAAAAAATGTTTGCCATGGTAAAAAGTTTTATTTTGAAAATGTTTACAACGTTTATATTTAACACTTTCATGTAAAACGTAAATCCGTAATGTTTTATGGCAAATAATTGGTTTTTAGCTGTAAAAAATCGATTTTGAGCTGTAAACTCGAGTTATAAGTATTTTCATGATTTGATGTCAGTACAAAAAGTTGTATTTTTCAAAGATCTACAACTTTTCCCTTTAACTTTTTTTTTTGTAGAATGCTTGGATTTAAAGTTACAGCCCTAAAACCGTTTTTAGCGATTTTTGAAGGTGGCCGCATTTTGTATATATGTTAGGAATCAGGCCCAAATTAGGACTGTCAGCATACTATTATGAGACGAGTTCCCAAAAAAATTTTGAGCCCGATTGACTAAAGTCTCTCAGAGATCGCATCCCAGGAAAATTTGTATTAAATAAACGCTTAAAAATCGAACAAATTGTGCCCGTATTTCAAAACGACGTAGAGGATCGGGATAAAAAAAATAGTTTTTTAGCTTTTGCAAAAGGAGACTTCTAAAATTTCAGCCCGATCGGTCGAAAATTGCGTGAGATATCGCATCTCACACTTTTTCGCACACGAAACTATAAGGCACTTCCGTGTCACGGTCGAGCCGAAAAACCTAAAAATGCTATGATTTTTTTGAGAGAATTGATAGAGCTTATATGGCCTGAAAACGAGCTAAAAAACAGATATCTTAAATTAAAGCTTGTCCAGTTTCGATACCCTGGGGAAGAAAGGATGGAATTTGAGCCCGACAGAATGCAATTACTTAAAGGTAGGTTTCTGTAATCCACAATAATCACGTATTAACATACAGATTCATCGCAGAAAATTGAACACTCGGAGGACCAGAAAAATGTGAATATTCCTGATTCCCCGCAATTGCCTGCTGTGATACCACAATTTTATCTGGCTGGATATTGCTGTACATTATAACGTAGGAATGGACCAAAGCGCGCATGCATACGAACTTTAGACGCATGGCGGGGAATCAAAAATATTTAATAGTACATTGTGCAACTACGGGGGGAGGGGGAAGATTAGATTTTTCTAGCGAGCCTTCAGCGACCCGCACTCTTGCTGAAACATCATCTGAGTCTAAAAAAGCCACTTCCCCCCTTGTCCGTGCTTTCTTTTTAACTAAGCCATGAATAGGCCCTTTTTCGCGCACGGAAAAACGTATGGGAAATTTGAAACTTCACAGGGTATGTTATTTCAATAAAAATACATTCTAACATTTAAAATTTTAAAACAATTTTAATAATTTAAAGTTTTTGAGCAGTGGGAGGGAAAGTACTTTTTACAATTTGTGCATGAAAAAGGCCCTTTTCCGTGCATGAAAAACTAATGGAAAATGTAGTTTTTCATAGCAGTGGAAAGTTTTCCTCCTTAGGATTTTTTTCCCTAAGGAGGAAAAACTTTCCACCCGCTGCTCGGATATAGTCAAAATTTTGTAAATTATAATTATAAAACATTTAAAAAACTTTGAAAACCTTCTAAAATTTTGAAAAGTTTGTAAAATTTTTTTTATTGACCATATATGTGGGGGTCCCCTCCTGCGACCACCATTGGACCGACGCGCTACCTGGCGGACCACCACGCCGTGGCGAGCGCGAGGCGAGCCTAAGAGTGATCAGTCTTGGCCTGGCCGCCGATCTGGACAGACCTTTCGGTCTTACACCTTTTGTTATCCCCAGTCTTGATAATATAAGTTGTTTGTTGTTATTACACACCAAGTCTTATTACTTATTAACCCGGTCTGTCCTATTCCTGCCTTATCTCCAATCGGAGTGCAGAAGGGATTCTTTCATCTCCAAATATACACTGTAATAACCTTAATTTCCCATTCGTTTTCGATGCACAGGAAAGGGCCAGTTCATGCCCTCGTCGAGCACAGTAAGCAAGAAGAGGGGATCGGATGTTTCAGACTCGGATGATGTTTTGAGCACTCGTGTCCGTCTCGGGCACTTACGGCCTACGGGACACTCGACTCTCACTCGTGCTCGAACATCATTCTCGCTTGAAAAATCAAATTTTCCTCCCTAGTTGCACAATTTGCTATTTCCTCTCGCTGCGTGATCGATTTTCCATTCGTTTATGTATGGAGAAGGGTTTTTTGCGAGCACGTGTTGAAAAAAGTTCTTTTGTTCCTCAAGCGTTCATCAAATTCGCGAAAAAATAATCTACGATCATTAGATAAATGTTGGTTTCAAGTCATTATATTAAATATTCGTACTAAACTTTGGGCTCTCAAAGTTCTGATGTGTTGATCAAAAGTAACAATTTACTATAATTTTATGCTTTATTATTACTAGCAGCAACCCACGTTAACAAAGTAGACGATCATCAAACCCTTGCAGATTTAAATTAAGAAACCACTGAACCATAATCTTTTAGACCCATTGATCAATCAACCATAAAATCCTAAAACCTTGAATTCTAGGAATTCTTGAGCTCATAAATCCACAAATGGATCAAACCACCTTTAACTGGCACACAATGAAATAGTACATTATGCAAAAAAAGGAAAAAGTAGACGACCCGAGTGAAGCGAGGGCAGTAAGCACCCTCTGGAAAAATATTCTCGTTCGGGCAGTATAATCATCCAAGGGAAAAATCTATTTCTGCCTCTTGCTGCATAATGTACTTTTTTCATGTTGATATAAAATGCTAAAAGAAAGTACGATAGTATTAAATATACACAAGAACAGTGTGGAAATTATGAAATATTTCTTGTATGTATTATACGCCAGGCATAATATCACTCCAAAGGCCAGAATTAAAGGGTAAGAAAAGAACTAAGAATGTTCTTATTTTTTCTTTCGACATTTCAGCGAACAATGCCACCCTCATCAGGAAACTGTTTAAGTAATTTTTACTTAACAAAAATTTCGTATTTATAAAAATTTGTTTAACAATGACTTAAAGTCAAAACTTGTAATTACGTAGTCGTTAGTATATCATAATCGCCAGCAAAAATTAATTCAACACCTCAATAGAGGCCCTGAAAATGTTGATTCCATGTACAATCAGTAATTAATGTATCTGGCTCTTTTACAAATAAGTGGGTTAACCTATTGTTGAAATAATTAGTCGCAATAAAGTTATTTTTGTGGATTTTGAGGAAGCCAGAGCACCTTGGCAGGGCTGTATCTTTGTAAATTGGACTTTATTGTATTTTTTTGCCGAGTCGTCAGTACGTGATTCATGGCATTGATCGCCGAAACGTCGAAAGAAAAAGCAGATAAACGTGTTTTTTTAAATATTTATTCTCTGGATTACAGAGCGATCATAAGGTATTTTAACCCCTTCGAGTCACTCCCAGTCCTTGCCCTCAGGAACTTCCGGCCCCCCCTTCTCTCTATTCGCAGCTTTCTAGCCTTTCCTAGCCTCCTTCAAGCCCATTTTAGATACTCGTTTCCCGGCTGAAAAAATCACGTGATTAAACATGGGATTTATCACTTGATTAATCACGTGTTTAATAACATGATTTTTTTAGTAGGGCTTACACCCCCTTATTATAATCTAAATTTTATCAATTCTACGTGTTCACAGCTAGGAACGAAAATCTTCATTTACAGTTGCAGTGCTAATTTACTTAACTCGTCACTATACAACGTAAGCTTATATAATTAGTACGAACTTATACTTATTAATTTTTTAAATCCTCAATATTATTACATATCCATTTCCTACAAACATCTTAGACCTTCAATATATAGCTTCTACATCAATTAAATTATAATTATTATGCACCTACCCGGCTAAAAGAAGCTCATGTGTGCATTACTCACGTGATTACTCACGCGATTACTAAAGTGTATACATACATAAGTAATCACATGTGTATATTGATCAATTAATGACCTTATTACTCACATGAGTACTCGCGTGATTATATTATCAAGCACTTCATCTCGAGATCAATCACGCGACTATTTACGTGATTTATTAAAAAATATTTGTATAAAGTAAAATTATTAAAAATGCAAAATGTAAGTGTGGGGTGCCCTTTTTAAATGTTACCATCCAGATAATAACACCTAATTTGGGCATTCCACTATAGAATTTCACGTTTTCAAATAGTATATTACGATACACGTGACTATTTTTTTTAAATATTCTTTTAATAACTTGCGGTTCATGGGGTCTAAGCATTTACGTTTTAGATTTGGTACTCGCTTTCGCTCGCCTATTCCTCCGATGTGCCGACGTGTTATTTTAAATAAGTATTCTCTTAATTACTCAAGGCATGTGGGGTAGGTGGGTTCAGGGGTTATGGTTTTAGATTAATTTCTCGGTTCCAATCGCTATTCAATCCAATATTCCCGCCGTGTAATAGGCTACTTAAGTCATCGTATACAGTTTTATAGCACTGCTTGTCTAAATCCGCTGTCACGCCTATTTGTGCCTTAAGGGGATGTCGGCTCAAAAGCTTCGTAAATCCGCCACGGGGTATTTTGTATTTCCAAACTTCTAGAAAAACAGAAAGTCCGATCGAATTTTTCTTTCGGTAGAACGAATTATTAAACTTAACACTACGGCGCTACAGACTCGGTTTTTTATTTGCAAGCTTTATTTAAAAAGTTTTATGTAATAGAAAAACAGTGTTTTTTGGGACGACATCCCCTTAAACAGAACATTTTGTCATCGTGCGGGCAGCACGGTAAAATCATGGGCTTCTTAAGTCACGGATAAGCGTGACCTAAGTGCAAATTTAGGCCACTCAGTGCTATACAATTTTATTTTGTACAAATTTTTTAAGTAAATCACGTAATCATGTAAATAGCGTGAGTAGTCGTGTTAGTAATCATATTATCAAGTTACGAGTATTACAAATATTAAGTTTAATAGTGTATTTCAATACAGGTGTGAAAGGCCACACCTTATGTAATGTTCTTTGTTTCATCCAAGCTATTATCGCAATGCCACGCATTACTATAATATTGACGATACAAGTGGCATAAATAGTCCTTTACAGCAGGGCGTGTATAAGCGCCCGAGCGTAGCGAGGGTGCTGAACGCCGTGTTATAAAGAATAAATTATGACACAAGTATCATACACTATTTTATAGTACTGTCTAGCATAAATCGGCTGCCACGCCTATCCGTGGCATAAACAGTTCATTATTGCACCGCGCGGTTAGCTATGCACAGTGAAATAATAGAATACGGTAAAAGAATAGAATACGTTAGATATGCACGGAAAAACAATGGACTTATTTGACCACGGATAAGCGTGTCATAAATGCGGATTTACGGTTCAACAGTTACACTAACGTTTTGCATATCTGTTGCTATAACTTTAGGACAATATACGTCCTAAATCCTGAATTCTCAATTTCCCCACCACCTTTTTAGAAGGCACATGCGCAGAAAGCAAAAGATTGTAGTCAGCGGCGCGATACTTTCCTAAAAGCGGGTAATATACGTCCTAAACCATAGTACAAGCTCCGCTTCGCCAAAATACTTGTACATGTCCGCGTGAGATCACCTCTTATGCTAACCTTTTTTCAGTGCAAGTGCTATAGATCATTAAAAAGGTTCATGTATACTCCTGTTAGGGTAATAATAACTTTACCGAACTAACAAAGTAATTGTGTATGAATAAACGGATACTAGCTTACTCTCCCATACGGGGGAGATCAGTACTTCGTTCTGATTGTCGGGGCGAAGTTGTTTGCGTGATAATAATACACCAAGGAAAATCAAATTATTAATGAGAACGACTTACTTGTACTTGTTGACGGGGGTGATCCAAAGGTTGACAATCAAACTCTCAGACAAAGTAATCTCTTACACTCAATTATTTCCAAAACTCCTTTATTCGTTTCTCGAGATTTCAAATAATTTTCAAAGGGAACAAAACACAACTTCAGTAGATGATAATCAAGACGAAATCACAACTAAGCTTAAACTCCAAATTAAAGACTCAGAAATATATGTATAACTCTATAATCGTATTCTTGAATAAGCGTCCTTACTCTTGGATCGCATACACAGGAATGAAAAATCGGGGGAGGCGAAGCTTGAAGAAAACGTCATAGCTTTCTCCCACGCAGGGTCTTTACTTCTCCTTCGCACTTCAGTTTAGCCGCGCTCTCTTTCTTACTCATTAGGCCTTATGGGCCTAAATACGGTCAACGGCTAAACTGCAGCGTCGCTGTGCACGCGCGCTTTTAGCCGAGGGAGGAGAAGTTTGTTTTGGTTTAGGGTTACTTCTTGCGCTCGTTAAGCGTCGAAGTTTCTGGATTTTTCCTGCTGTCTTTGTTTCATTTAATTTAATATTTCTGAATATTCATCCAGAAACTTCGTCACTTAACAACTCCGTATGCATTCTTTTTATTAATATAACGACATTATAATCTGAAAAATATAAAATATCATGGACTATAAAATAGTATTTTATTTATTATTTTTCTAATTTCAGAGTTATACAAAGACTTATTAGAAAGAAAGTTAAAAGATAAGGATAACATCGAGTTTCTGATGAATACATACATCAGTCAAAAATTACGTAAGGAAAATATTTTTAGATGCTTAAAAGAAAAAGCGAGATTAAATATTTTTAAATCTTATAATTCAAATGTTACTTTACAATAAAATATCTTTTTGTGTCATGTCTTTGGTTTTTATTTTACTATTTCACCCAATATTTAGACTGTTTCCCGAAGAAGTTTTATTTAATGGAACATTAAAAACAAATCGTAATAAAATAATAAAACCAGTTAAAGATGATTACTCTGTGAGTCGCGTTTAAAAATTTGTAGTATTACAGTGAAATTATAGGTTAAACCTCATATTTTATTAATATTATATAAATTGATAGAATTCAAGTTATTTTCTCTTACTTTTGGATACTTTATGTTCGCTTCCTGTTTAAATCCAATGAAATTTGGTCAACTTACGGTTTACTTTTAGTCCATTTTCCGTTAACTATTGTACAACTTCTGGTCTACCCCAACCCCTATAAAGGGTCCCTGTCGGGAAAAATCACGTGATTTATCACATGATCAATCACGTGATCAGTCACTTGATTTCTCACATGACTTATCACGTGATTTCTCACGTGACTATTTGGCGTGATTTCTCACGTGAGAAATCACGTTAAAAATCACGTCAGAAATTACTCATAAAATAGAATTTGTTTTAATTAAAATAAAATTATTTTGTTTTTACTAAACAATTATGAAAAATAGATTTGTTGATCATCCAAAAAATTGAAAGCAATAAAAAAATTAAAAAAAACGCCCTAACCGAGGATTGAACCCCGGTCCTTAACTTGACAATCCATTATCTTACTGCCTGAGCTATTTTTATTTGTCCTAATGATCACTCGAAGTTTATTTTGCTTTTTCATCTTTATAAATTAGAATAATTCTTCTATGCTAAATAATATAATGGTAATATCAAATTTATAAATATCAATCTTAACTTCGAAAATATTTTAAATCTTTTCAATTTTTATCTTGAACTTCAGGGGTGATTTTCGCCCCTTAAATCGACGAGTTAGCACGTAAGAAAAAACACGTGTCTAATATTTTCTCGAGTACTACAACATATCACAAAATAATAAAAATTGGTGAGGTACACCTGGGGATCCTTGTTAGTAATATATCATTTAAGTGTATAGACATCTGTTATGGATTATCCACATGGATCATCCATATGTCTACCTTTAGATATCTACCTCTATATTTTCAACAGGGCTGTTATTTGATAAAATAAGAAAAACAATTTTATTATGTAACGTTGTGGCCTTGCTAGCGCGAAATCGTATAAGTGTGTCCCACCGAGCTTAGGGACCGACGCGCAAGGCTACCGCATTAACAAGAGGGTCGTCGGGTGACGACTAGGAACTCGCCTCGGCTGCTCAGCATCTCCGTCTTGACGGACCGCGGAGAGTTGTGGAGTCCTTCTGTGCTCGGCTTATTTATGAATGGAAGCAAGGGTTTTAGCATGCACAATAATGACACTCTAATAATTTATGCTAAGAGAACCTTCGGGCTTAATCTGCCCTCAGAACGTTTATTCACTCGAAATAACAATGTGCACTACGTGCAATTGTGTGTGCGTGTGTTGTGCGTCGAGACGACCATCGAGATCAGCCGGCGCACTATGCGCGACAATCGGGCTTTGCCCTTGGCCCTACGCTAAGCTATATACTAACTCGTGCTTTTCTGCACGTGGTGTGCCATGCGCCAAATTAACCGAGAGAGATAGATGGGCTATTCGCCGACACAGGACAGACTTACGGGTTTGCCGATGAACGTCGCGTTGTCGCTGCTGGACGAGCTGGTTGCTCTGGGTTCCACCTCGTCAGCGCCGTTTGGTCGGCGGCCCACTGAACTCCTCCTCCTTGTGGCGTTGGCGGGAGCTGCAGGCACTGGGTTGCCTTAGCCTGGACACGATGTCATGATCATCGGCCTGATGGTCTGATCTGGAGCCGCGTCCTTAGAGATGAGCGGCTCCGGCGGCTGACCGGCTTTTGTGGCTCCTGGCCACATGTGGTCGCTACCAGTCGGGAGTCGAGAGAGCGGGTCGCGCTTCTCTCTGCTGATCGATAGTCCTTCTTCGATCGATTCGGGGCCCTTCGGATTGCTTCGTGCGAATCCGGCTCTGTTATCTCGTTCTCTCTTTTTGCGTGTTTATTAGTCAGCGTCGGCTATTGTCACGCTGCTTTTGCCCCCCTCTCTCTCTCTCCTATTCTACTTCTATGCTTCGCGCGCGGCACCTGCCGCCTTGATAGTCGTCGTATTGCGTGTTTATATGTGTGTGTGTGTGTGCACGCGTGTATGTGCTGGGCTTATGCCGAGCTGTTGTGATATGCACTGTCACAATTACATAATAAAATGTTTATATTGTGTTTTAATCCTTATAAATTGTATTGATTCTCCCATACTAAATTTTATATATATATTATATGAGGAGATACCAACATGGCGTTGGGAGGCAACGAGCCTCCTGACCTCGGTGGAGAAGTTTTTTATAAATGCCATCCGAATAAAAAAGTAACCGCAGTCGTTTGCATAATTTGTGAAAGTCTGTATCATAGAAGTGATTTTAATAAACTAAAAAACACCATTGCAATCAGTGATACGTTCGTAATTTGCCCAGACCATTCAGACTTGGATCTAACCTCAAAAACAAGTGATGTGGCGCTTAATGACTCGGCTAAAATTAT
>JAZHPH010000576.1:0-17290 GCA_037356405.1 Nasonia oneida | reverse complement strand
AGTTAGGATATACATATTGACTCCACATAACATTTGATATTGCATTTTTGCACTTTTGACCTTATAAAATGGCTTTGAAGTCAGCAAAGCATAATCACATTTTAAGTCAATTATTCTCTTAATGTTTATTACAATAACAAAATGATAATTCTACGAAAAAATTGAAAGGAAAACAATCTTAGGCTAATACTTCTTATTTGACCTTGAATTGACCTTCTCAAGGTCACTAAGGCAAACTTGAAATGTCATGTCCGACGTAATTTTTTCCGCTGCTCCCTATTCTGAGGTCAATAATAGGGGTTCCCGTTAAAAAAACACAATGACCCTCAAATGACCTTGAAAACCGAGTTCAAGGTCATAGGTGTTTGTGTCATTCGATGGCCCCGTTAACCCCCTTCAACTTTTGTTAAGGTCATTTTTCGTTAAAATTAGTTTTTCCATGGTTTTTTGTCGTGGTCCGATTAAAATGAAACACCCTGTATAACTGTCTAGATCAAAGTAAACCAATAGCGGTTGCTTTTCTAGATTTGGCCAAGGCTTTCGACACGGTTAACCACAATATATTACTGCAAAAATTAGAAAAATATGGGATCCGAGGCAAGGCATTAGACTTAATGACTAGCTACTTAAGTAATAGAGATCACAGAGTTAAAATACAAAATATTGTTAGCGACAAAGAAACTGTAAGTACGGGAGTGCCACAGGGCACAATACTGGGCCCTCTACTATTCATAATTTATGTTAACGACATGCTTAAAGATAATGTGATATCATATGCTGATGATACTGCGATAATAACAACGGCTGACTCCTGGACCGACGTTGATGTAATAATGAATGAAGACCTAAACTGTATTTCAAGCTGGTTAGCCTTGAATAGGCTATCGCTAAACATAAACAAAACTGTATTTATAACTTTTGGAAATTATAGTAACAGTATCCCAAACAGTATAGACATAAAAATAGGCCAGGAAAAAATAAATAGAGTGAGCAACTGTAAATATTTGGGATTAATTTTCGACAGCCATATGAAATGGGAAGAACATATAAAATATATTGTTAGCAAAACCAAATATTTAACCTTTATTACGCGCTCTTCAACAGCGTTATAAGCTACGGAATTATAGCCTGGGGAGGGGCTTACTCCAATGCTCTACTACTGTTAAAGAACCTACAGAAAAAACTGTTGAAAATCATTAATAAAAATAATTTTGTAACTCAAGAAAACCCACTTCATTTTGAGAAAATGTACGAACTTGAATCACTATTTTTCCATTACGAGATTTTAAAATCAAAACATATAGCTTCAAAAAGCAATACAAGAAAAAAACTTATACAAATTCCGATCAGAGAAAAAACAGTAAGTAGAAAAAACAGCTACATCAAAGCGATAGAATTATTCAATAAACTACCAAATGAATTAAAAAATTTAACAACGAAAAATGAGAAAAAGAAATTAAAAGAGTGGATTAGATCAAATTTGTAGACAAAAAGAAAAGATATTAAAAGAGTGGAATAACAGAAATAAAGGAAACGATATCACTGTATCATTAGTTTTAGGCTATTTTCAATGTGCAATGATAAGACTACGGTTACTAATCTCAAAAGATTAGTTTTATAGTTTTAAGATTTAGATGTAAGATAGCAATCAGTCCCGCAAACAGATAACTGTGTTTATCTCTGCTGGTATGTAAATTGCATTGCTAAAATGTAATTTATGTAACTTTACTGATAAATAAATAAATAAATAAATATATATATATGGTTATGGTAAATGATATATGGTGCTACCGTTAAATTACACCAAGTTTAACCACCAAGAAACCTCATTTATAACGATAAGTATATTATCAGCGTTAAAATTCCAAGAAGACCAACATTCTAAGAAGTCCAGAAAAATTCCCTGAAAAATCCGAAAAGTGCGATATTTCATCTTTACATTAAAATATTGCAATATTGGTGTACTAAAGAAAAAAATAAAATGGTAGGAATATTCATCGATGCTAGGACTCGTGTGACAGCTAAAAAAATTCCAATTATAATTGGAGAATTTAAAAAAAATTTAACTTGAAATGACGTTTTGGATAGAAATTCAAGCAAATTAATATTATGTTGATGTAGAAGATGTAGATATTACGCAAGTACACTGAAAAAAATCACAGTCGTTTCTGCTGTAAAGTCTGCTAGTTTTAACCGTTCTACCACCGTAACGACTGTTCAGTAAGAACAACGGTGTGCCACTGGTAGTTTTGGCGAGTCGCGACTCGTAAAATTGGTCGTTTACGCGAGACACCAGCAAAAACGACCGAACTGATTCTTTAAAACTGCTGAACTCTACGGTAATCTTGGCGAGTCTTCGTACAATGACGGATTACTGGTGCGAGTTCAGTTAAAATGGGTGTGTTTTTTCCAGTGTATTCGCCCTGCGCGGCTTACCCGGACCGCCCGGACGTAACAGCTGCTTCGTGTTAGGGCTAACTTCAGGGGACACCACGAATTACCATTTTTACCGCAGTGCCCCTTTAAGTAGGCGTTGGGAGCCGCTTTAAATAATCGTGACCATACCTCTTGTACTGTATATTCTTGTTGAGGTACAAGATACTAGCAACGAATATAGACTTGGTATAAAAGGACGGTCAGTATTGGCGACGGGGTCCCATTATGAAATACACGTAGAGCCTATTCTAGACTATACCTGTCCCCCAAGTTTTCGTCCCTTCAATTTAACCCGTCACCGTTCTTCTATACCAAGTCTATATTCGTTGGTACCAGTTCCTTGCTAACTGCCTCCTCAGTTTTTATTTTGTCGTGCTTTTTGGCTACAACCAATGAGGAAGAATACATCAGTTTTGAAATGTATTATATATATATATATTTTTTATATTTGATTAGTACAATATTAAATATTTAATAAAATAATGAAATAGTAAAGTAATAATAATACAAAATAATAATTAATAATATTAAAATAATAATCATATAATTAATATTTAATAAAATTAATAAAATAATCATGGTAGTAACGATTTGTACATAGAAAGAGTAACATTTATATTTTATATTATTGTAGCAAACTAGCAAATCGATCATATTTTTGTTGTATAAAATTTTAAACTTGATGTTTTTAGACTGACGGTGTTTTATGGGAATAGTTAATATAAAAGGCAAACTCAATATTCTTTTTACATCATATAATATACGTGTATGGATGAAGAATTGGAATTTTTCGGATTGCTGGTAATTTATAAAAAATATATTGAATTTTTTTTATTAAATAAGCACTGTTCCATACCCATAAATTAAAATTATAACTGAAATATTATACTATGGAAGCTCTTACTAATAACTTAAATAGTAAACATAAATATATTATTAGTAAATAAATATCGTTAAAGTACATTGAGTATTATATAAGCTTTAATCATTTTTATTATCATTTTATCTGCTGCTTTAATTCTAGTTAATTTTTTAAAGAATGCTACATCCTATTATTTTACTTAAGTATAACTTTTACGCAGGTGAAATACTTTAATATCCTATAAGTTTTGTACAGTTTAATAGATTATATCCAGATTTCTACATACACAGACTGAGCATTAAACTAAGAAACAGATATTTTTGTAACCTAAAAGTATAGTATAGGTCTATAAAGTTAATACAAGCACCCAAATGCTATAATAAGAAAATATTGTAATAGCTAAAGTATATAAACTTGTCTTTATCCCACAAGTTTTGTGCTCAAATGTATGTGTAGGAGAAAGCAAGGTTTATGATAGGTAAGCACTTCCTCCCAGCTACTTACATGTAATCAAACCAGGAATCAACTTGTTTTCTAGAAGACTTTGATATTTATTGAGGTAATTCAGTGGCTTTGATAACAAAAGTTAGGGATCAAAAATTAAATGATCTATACTGCCCGTGAATTGATCTACGGTACTGTTACCAATTCTGACCGTCACAAAAAAAACCACATGGCCATAGTCAATACAGAGGAAGTTTCCATGTAGCTGTCATAGCGACAGTCAAATTTTGGTAATGTTACCGTGGATCAATTCACGTGCAGTGTACTTTCCTTAGTAGAAATGATATATGTATATAAATGTACAAAACTGTATAGAAATGTACGTAAATAAACAGTCCATATCCCGCATATATTGTCACCCGAGCCGAAGGCGAGATATGGGCTGTTCAATTTTCCTCCCGTGGTGCGTAGACTATTTTTCTTCACACCAGCACCGAAAATGCACATTCCTCTCCAGGTGCCCGGGAGGAAATGTGGTACTTTTGGTGCAGGTGTGGAGAAAATATATTCTTTTGTACACTTATGTACACTTTCATATATTTTTTTGGAAAAATTATAGTTTTCGTCTCTTGTGATAGGTGGCAAAAGAGACAAACCGGTTTCTCACATATAAAACTGTATCTGGAAGCTATTTTGTCTTGCAGTATTTTAGCAGTCGGCATGGTTAAATAAACGTGTACTAAAGTGTACTAAAGTGTACAAAAGTGTAAAAAAGTGTTTCAGATTTTAGACCAATTATATTATCGAATTGCAACAGAAATACACACTTTTATCAGTTTTGTACATTTTAATGCATATGTATAAATTTTGCTTCAGATATATGTATATATGTAGGTGTGGGTATGTTTATATGTATACATACACACAAAAACACTAAATGATGACTCTCTTTTGAGAGTATTTATTCATATTTAATACTTTTGGTCGATTTGGAAGCGCATTATGTACATTAATTGCTTTCATATAGCTGTTCTTATTACTAATTCTCTTATTTGTTTTAGGTATAATAATACTTCTATTCGTAGTAACACTATCTGATGCTAAGTATTTTTTTTTGAGATCGTAATAGTGTAGTTTTAGAGCTTTGAAAGCAAACAGCTGTCCTATATTTAATGTAATAAAAAGTTATTTTTATTGATGATTTTTAAAATTTTGTTTTGTAGTTTTTGAACTTGGTCTCGACTATTTCTATATGCAGCACCCCAAGCGATAACGCTGTAGGTTATAATGCTATGAAAAAATGTATAGTATAGCATTCTGAGTGTCTCTTTTAGCACTGATTTAGAGATTTTATAAAAAATATATACTAGGTATTTAGTTTTTCCAATTATAAATTGCATGTGGTTATCCCACTTTAGATTACTATCAAAAACAACTCCTAAATATTTAAAGTTTTCAACTCTAGTTATACTTTTATTAAAATTTTTCACATTTATCTGAGCTAGTACGCTTCCAATACTACTTCCAAAAGTCATGCACACTGTTTTTTCTACACACCCAACACCAAAGAGTAAAAATTGACGCCAAAAGGTGTAAAATTTCAGCATTTACTCTTTCAAAAGTGCAGATCATGAAATTTGCACCTTTGAAAGGTTGAAATTGTCAAAATTACACTTTAGAAAAGTGTAAATATTTAACATTACATTTTAAGAAAAGAGTGCATTTTACGAAACAATTTTGTCAATCAAAAGAACTGTTGATATTCAATGTGCTTTAATTTATACTGTTGGAGCAATTCAACAATATAAATTAAAGCGCTATATCAACAATCCAAGTAATATATAAACGTTTAAAGTAATACCTTCAATCACAGTTTGAGTTTTACTCTTTTTAAAAGTGTTTACGGTTTATACTTTACATAAAGTGTAAAAGTCACAATTTACACTTTTCTAAAGTGGAATTTCAGTGGTTTATACTTTATTAAAGTGTAAATTTTAGGTTTTTACTGTTATAAAGAGTAATGTTGTAACTCTACACTTTTCGAAAGTGTAAATTTATATTTTTACATTTTCCTGCGTTGATTTTTACTCTTTATAAGGACAACTTGTTTGCCAACCACTCTGCAATCACACTTAAAAATTTGTTCATGATAACTTGGGCTTCTATTTAGTCATTACCAGTAGCTATAATAGCAGTATAATCTGCATAAGAAATTATGGACTCGGGGGGACCTCCTTTAAGATATCATTGATATACATGATAAAAAGAAGCGGTCCTAAGATCTTCCTTGTGGGACTCCTGTGTTAACTAAAATTCTATCACTTTCATTATCGTCTATTTTGACTATTTGATATCTGTCATTTAGATAGCTGGAAAGGAGATCCAACGCTCAACCCCAGATTCCGATACGATATAGTTTGTCCAGTAGTATACTGTGGTCAACAGTATCAAAAGTCTTTGCCTGATCATGAAAGGTTATTATCGTAGGCTTACTCTTATCAATTTTATTACATTGGTACATTGGTTAAGTAGTTCAGAGCATCCTTCGTACCAATCTTTCTCATGAAATCAAATTGTTGCTTACACTGAGAGACTTTCGGTGTAGCTACTACTCCTCAAGTTCATGAGATTTCTACTCTTGCAATCGGAGTAACAGCCACTCCGATTCGGCGTAGCCCACGCGCCGACGAGTGTAGCAGCGGCTCCATCTAGTAGCGGCCCTATTAGCAGACGAAATAACCTCAAAATGCTCTCATGAGCTGTAAACCAATATTTCTTATGATAATCTCTTTTGTTTTGCTAGAAACGGTTAAAATGATAATGCTCTAGTTATTTGACGTTCTATACGCAACAATTTCCAACAATTATATCAATAATATATGCGATACACTCGAATTTGTGCTTCGTACGACATTTAGCTGTGTCGAGTTTTTTACGCCGAATCGGACTAGCTGTTACTCCGATTGCAAGAGTAGCACCTACTACCACGATTTGAGGCACCACAAGACCTTAAGGAGTAGCAGCTACACCGAAAGTCTCTCAGTGTAGAGATTATATTGCTCTTTTCTACAAAATCATATAAAATTCGCTCAAAATTTTTTGCAACATTGGATATGAGAGAGATAGGTTGATAATTCGTGATTTTATGTTTCTCGCCTGATTTATAAATCGGCACTACTTCAGAACTCTTTAGATCATCAGGCCATATCGCTTTTTCAATACACTTATTGAAATTATGGGTCAGAGGACCTGCTATATGATTACATAGCAGTTTTAAAGTCATTTATCTTATCAACTCCCCCATTTTTCAGTTGAAGTGTATTGATAATACTTATTATTTCTGCCATACTGGTTGTCTGGATGTCTGGCAGCTGAAGTTTTGTGTTTTCAGGTTTCACGATATTTGCACTTAGTTTGGTATCGACCTAATTTCATCCCAGTTTTTAGATTTAGCATTATTTATTAGTTTTTTGTAGTTTAAGAAAACATATGATTCTTTAGTTACTGTCTTCAGCTTATTTACTGCAATGATAGAGTTTTAAAATGAGAGCAAAATCAAATTTTTATTGGTTTCGATTACTTGTTTTAGAATTTTATTTTTCTCTCATTTGAAAACTATCATACCCAGAGCACTGAAATTTTGCAACTTAATTTGTATTGGCATGTTCAAACAATATATTAAGTTGGATTCATTGTAGCTGACATGAATTCGACTTTCATGTATGGACCCACCTGTATTTTTCCACGTCAAAGCCATAGGGTCCAAGGTAAAAGCCGAACCAAGACAGTTAAGTAAAAACTGACAGGGCAATCAGTTTTTAGATAATTTAACAAGTTTTTACACAAAAGAACGGACATCCAACTCTAATATCATGGATTTAGCATGATAATGATAGTACTTGGACATTTACAGTAACTGGCTCGCATACTGATAAGATAAAAATATCTATGCAATTCACTTTGCAGACCTCATCAGTGGTGACTTTGGGCACATAGATGACAGTTTTTTATAATTTACACTTAATCAACAATGATTGAGTCAGTGTATACGATATCATTTTTAACATTGACTGAGAATGTGAGAACTGTACACTGAGAGAAATGTAGTTAGAATAGCCATACATTTTTCTGTGGTATTAGCCTTGGACGACCACAGCTGATTTAGCGGTGGACTCAGGCAGATTCTACCGGAGTTTGCAGTAGTCCAAGCTTGGCTCCTCCCCGCGCTATATCGGCCACGCCGAACACGTGCGGTTTTACTTATATGTTTATGTTATTTAGCATATCATATCACAATGAGTGACAAATTCATAAGGGACCTATTGGTTTCGTGGAATTTGTAAAAGTTTTGCGAAAGATTTGAGAATAAGTATTGCAATATGTACAACCTAACCTCGCAGGTGTGTGCCGGCTGTGTCGGTACAGAGGTACTCGACCACGCCTGACCGTACCGCATAGTTGCCTGCCAAGCCTGCAGGGGAGCCACCGTTGCAGCAGGGAACAACATTACTTGTGCGGATAATTTAGTGATAGTGTACACGTGTAGCCGAGCAGGCTACACGTCGCAATATTGTAATCGAAATGTAACCCAAAATATTTATGGCTTTCAACTCTATTTATAAAGTTGGCTCCAATTTTAATATTTATATCCTCTAGAACACTATCACAGTAGTTGCCATAGGTTATGTATTGTGATGTTGCGCCTTTTATAACCGATTCCGGTGACGCAAACAATCAGTTTACACTAGTTTTACTCCATGGCCACTGACATTAAGGGCTTAGAGTTAATTGTTTATGGATCATATTCACCGCGTAAACCCGAATCCTTGACATTTACCGCCGCTTATGCTATTTCTCCTATATGCTCTGCCGCGCCGCGATGTGATTGTGTACTCTCTACTTCCCTCTTCGCCGCTACTGCTGGTGGGGAAGCTAGTTGCGTACGGCCGCACCTACTTCTCCGCTGCTTCTAGATGCGTATAGTTCGGAGCGAAAACCGCAGGGCGGCGCTAGCTAACGACTGTATATCGCACGGCACGCTGTCGCCCATGCTCATCGGCAATCTCTCCTCTAATCTCTGGTTGCGCGCTCTCCCTGCTCTATCGCTGCTTCTGCTGTCACCGCTTGCTGACTCGTGGCGCTGCTGATGTTATGCTGCTGCTGTGAGCTCAGCTGTGGTCTGTAGCGTTGCAATGAAAAGTGGGGGAGCGCGAAATACTCGCGTAAAATCTAAAATTTCGTTTAAAGAATTTTAGTTTTTAATTAGAGTCTATAAATTTATGCAGAGCTTTACGGGGTGTTACAAGCAGCATCCCTTTTATCTGGACCAAATCTACTGATTACATCTTATGATATGCATGAATACATAAAGCATTCGTTATTTCATATTCTCAAATAATTGGCTTTAAAAAAACAGCATATCTACACAAATAATTATTCGCAGCATTCCTTTCAGCTGGACCAATCTTAAAATAATCTTCATTCATTCATGTGCATACATATATCATGTATACAGATACACACATACATATATACGTCATCTGGACCAATCTTAAAATAATCTTCATTCATTCATGTGTATACATACATCATGTGTACAGATGCACACACACACACATAGATATATATATGTATATATATATATATATATATATATATATATATATACATATATACGTGTGTGTGTGCCTGTGTGCGTCATATAATATATGTCAAATATATAAAAAAAATACATTAATTACGTCAATTTTTTTTTACTAGCAAGATCAATGCGCGCACCGCGCGCTCTGCTTTATATTAAATATTTTTATAGGTTACAAACAAACTATCTCGGGCGTCCCGCCATCTATCTCGTAATATTATTGGCTAATTGACGACCAATCAGAGTACGAATAGAATGATGATTCCTCTCTTTTTTTCAGTAGGAATTGTTTTCACAGCTTTCACCTGGACCAAATCTTGAAAATGTTTTTTTCGTAGGATCGTATATTTTTATCATATGTACATGTCTATAACATTAAATAGTTATTTTTTTATAAAATACATCAATTTTTGTGGAGTAATTGGAAAAAAATCTGGATGGACGGACGGACGGACATTTTTGCGTTCTCTTACTGCTCAAAACTATTTGAAATTTGATATATTTGACATTTTTTTCGGTAACCTGAATGATGTATGTTCAAACAACATTTCTACCGTAAAATAGATTTAATTTTTTTTTCACGAGCTTTAGAAGGTTTTTACAAAATTGACCAAATATACAATTTTAAAATAGTGTAGATTTGATCTTGTGAGAATGAGCTCATGTTTGGAATTTACAACGATTTTGCAATAATCTTCAGCAAAGTCCAAGATCATACTAAGTGTTGTTTACAAACCTTTTGCACTCGACGGCAGTGCTATCTGGTTTTCGCAATTTTCCGAATATATGTAATGAAGTGCTCGAAGGCAGCACATATGCAGCAGACAAAGTATAGGGCTGATGCACATAAATCTCGTAATGAGCAACAGATTCATTAAATACAACAGGTGACTGTATGCTTAACAGCTCTTTAAGTTAGTGCCTTTACTTACTTTAGAATTGTGCTCGACGCCCACAATGCTCAGACTGATTTGATAAGTAATACACCGAAACCGACTGTCTCGGTCTACTGCGACTACTAAAATGGAAGTCTTAGACTCCCAACGCTTGAGGCGCGACACGACCGAGCGCGCCAAATGCGCTACACTACCGTCGCTGGAAGTCTATAGCGGCTGAACGTCCGCAAGTAGATTTGATATTAGTATACATTTTACTTTTTTTGTTAGTTTTGCGGGATTATGGTTTTAAATAAACTAAATGAAAAAAAAAAATAAAACATGTATTAGAAAAACAATGTAACGAATTTTAATTCTCAAATTACATTATTTGTTAAATCGTTATAATACTTATTTTTATACTTTCAAAGAATAACAGACATTTTAAATAATTTTTTAAAAGTATAGGAAATAAGTATTATTACTAATTTAATAATATTTATTTTTTATATTTTCAAAGAATAACAGACATTAATTCTTTAAAAGTATAGGAAATAAGTATTATTAGGTGCTTTATATTATGATTGTAAACATACATCTCGATCTTCTGGTGGTTGACCATTTTCGCCTACAAATACCACAATTACTTTATCACATTTAGCTACGTTATATCTACGTTTATCACGATTAGAATTGCGTTTTAAATACATTATAATTTCTTTACTATGAAACTCAACGTTGTTGTTTTTCAAACAATTTTGTTCTTCCATTTCGACTTCATGCATCATTTTGTATGATTTAGCGTACATGTTTGTGGTGGTCCCCTCCTACCACCACATGCGGCCCGACGCGTCGCCTAGCGGAGCACCACGATGTGGCGAGCGCGAGAGGAGCTTGTAAGCTTAGTCACTTTCATTAGTCAGTCACGCCGCCGGTGCGAACAGACCTAGTCATCTTGTACAAAGTTTAATATAATCTAGTTTCAATCAGCACTTAGTTTTATCATTATTCTCTGTACCCTGTCTGTTCGTCCTTTTTTACTTTATCTCCTATCAGGGAGCGTAAAAGAAGAGATCCATCAATCTCTAAATGTTTACTTGTCGAAAAAAATTATTTTATTCTTTTAATAGTATTAAAGAACATGACACATTAGTTTATAAACATGTTTGCGAGGCGATTTCATTATCAATGATGTATAGTTGCCCATATCTTCTGGCTTCGTTTTCGTCTAGATGTAAGGTATAAATATTGTGGTAAATTTGACCACTTATTCGAATAACTTAAGGGCCTTTTCCCAAAAGAGCGTCAAATCTAACTCTAAATTATTATATTGTCTAACATTATTTAAAAAGTGTTTACTTTCGTCAGTATTTCCAGAAACTAATTCTTTTAAACGTTAAGGAAAAGTGATATTGTCAGATAATACAACGTTTCCTCTTTTGCAACAATTAGAAAACTTCTTATCACATAATATTTAAAATTTGAAATGTTTAGCATTACAGAATTTATATATTTCACTTATGCTACCTGAATCATTCTCCATAATTGCTAATTCATCAAAATCGAAATTGAACATTCCAATTTTGTTATTGAAAATGCATTGAAATTTTTAATAGCGTAACCTTTTTGTTTATATTCTCGCGACAAGGACGAGTCTTGTGGATCTTGATGGACGAGTTGGTAATAAACAAACTATCGACAGTTAATGTGAACTTTTAACCGTAAAAAAGGCATTGACCTTTATAGAGTATAGTGTGTATTTACAAGTGTTTAAATCTAAGCAAAAGAAGTGAAAGTTAAAGTATTAAAGTACCGACGCGTGAACAAACGATATTGTTTACGGACGACACTGTGAGGCAAGTACGAGCGCTTACAGTGATTCGGCAATACGTACTAAACTACACAAATCAGCGAAAGCGGCAGAAGACCGCTCGCGAAACAGGCGGAGAGAGACAGAGTAGGAGCGAGCGAACGCGCGTTGCCATGGCAACCACATTGGTGCCGTGCGGGCTAGCGAAAACCGTCGAATTTGAACTTAAGGTGACAAGCTTCTCGAACCTTCTCGCTCTCTATTCGCATATTGAACTAATTTTCGAACACTTTTATATTTTTGTAGTTATAATTATAATCTTACTTTTTAATTTTCTTCACAGCTATACATATATATATATACCTAATCAACCGAGCGAAGTTAGGAGCGAGATGACCCTGCTAGTGCTTAATTAACCAATTTTGAACCCTTGTAACTCAAAGAGAATTGATCGAATTGATCTGAAAATTTACAGATGACATCGTGGCGACCTATAAAATATATCTCCCAAGTTTGGTTAAGAAGCTTTTTTGCGTACGATTTGTCAGAGAACCACCCATATATAGTTCTACACACGCGCGCGCGCACGCATGCACATATCTGCACGCTTAGAGTTGACACTAAGAAAAGCGGATATTCGTGTTTATTGAATGTTACATACTATTAATTTTATTTTTTTGTATTCCAGATTGAAGCTCTCCAATCCTAAGTACATAGTTAATTATTTGCTGGAGCAGGACAGAATATGTTTGGACAAACAGGAAATCCTTCTTTCGGTACATAATTATTTTCTTATGCTGGACACATTATATTTCTTTAACTTTTAATTTGTTTTAAAATTGTGGCAACAGGTTTTAACGCAGCTGCTCAAAATAGCCCTTTTGGCCAGTCAGCTTTTGGAAAGACTATACCAACAACTAGTTTTGGAACCACTGCCCCACCTGTTTTTGGAAGCAATACTTCTCTTTTTAATTCAAAACCAAATGGTTCAGGTCCTGGAGGTTTATTTGGAAACACTACGACTACTCCCACGTTTGGAGCGAACAGTGCTACTTCATCTACATTTGGAGGTACTGTAAATAGGTTGAGTTATTTCTTGTTAAAAATCTTTATGAGAATAATTTTCAAATTTGATCGGAAATGCAAGATATTTAAAGAAAATGAGATAATTCGCTAAAATATATCTTGTAGGGGTTATAATGGGGTTATTTATTCCCGTGTATAATCGTTGATAAAAGATCCATCCATCGACGGTTTAGCGAGAGGAAATTATAGCAGCTTGTTGCAGGTCTCTAGCAGGATGTACGAAGCCTGACCCTTAGCGCACTTTTCTACACGTGCTCGTACTCGAACACGTCAGCTCGCGGAAGTGTCGTGAATTTAATGCTGAGAGAGAGAGAGAGAGAGAGAGAGAGAGAGAGAGAGAGAGAGAGAGAGACGAAGCAGGGCCAATAATGCAGAGAGAGAAAAGCGATCAAGCAGGTACTACTTACATTCGCACTCGCGCAGACTCGCAAGGGATATCTCGTAGCCTCGACCGGAGTGGCGCAAAGGGGGTGACCGTGGCCTACGCTGGGCAGAGAGAAAGGTACCTTGTGGCCTTGAGTGTGTGGCCGGGTGCAGTAGGAAGACTAGCGGCAATCGGCTGCACTGCTCGCATGCGGTGGACAATGCTAAGCGGTTAAGAAAGAGAATTCGACTATTCGGCTCGGTGGTACGATGCTAATTGTCGCGGCAACGCGAAACGCGGCAGCATGGGTATAGCGGGCTTTCTTCCACTCTTTCCTACTGTCACACTTAAATACTTGTTATTCATGATATACATAAATATACTTAAATGTAGTGTGGGAGAGAGGGACATAACGAGTGCACGAAAGTCAACTCGTTATAGAGTAATAATGTGTGATTACGAAAAACAATGAGGTTGAACAATAAAATTTAGTTTTGTATATTAAGAAATGGTGTACATATATTAATATGATATAAATAGTTAAAGGTACAAGACATCAATATTCAACATCTAGCTAGCAGCTGTAAAGGAAGTTATAAAAGTGATAACCTCGTACTGTTTACGACCCCTAACGCTGCACACCTAAAGTCTCCCGTTCTATTAGTAACCAGCTGGAATAGATCTATTGTGCAGAATAACGTGATTTGAAAACATCATTTAATAACTTCATTTTTCAACAAAGAGGCGTGTGATTAAAAACCACACATGGTTAACAGGACTATTAGAAAACAGTAACACATGTAATAGTTGTGACTTGAAGCTTTCGAGAAGCAAAAAGTCAGCATGCACATACATCATCTAAAGACTTAGATTTCTCTAAATTTCATTATTTTTCATCTCTTTATAATCAATTTATAACCCGATGTTGACGCCAAAATAATACTCTTGTTATTGGTACATATAATGCGCATGCGTCTAGCGAGTGAGCCAAGAATTTTAAGTTAAATGTCTTGTAGGGTAAAGTGCGCTGTTCGAAACCCCTGGACGCTCTACTTGAGGGGGTATATAATTATTGTAATTTATTCGGAACGGTATCAGAACGTAACATCAAAATGTAACATATTGCGAAGAATGCAAAGATCTATCCAATAAGCGCCAAACGAGCTCTGCACTTAAGGGGGTCTAAAACTCAACTTTTACCGACAGTACGAGTGCTGGGTAGAAAATTACTTAAAACTAAACAAATACAATGAATTATAAAAAACCAAGAGTTAGTTGCCCTTCCTTTTATAAATAAACATCTATCGCCGTGCCAAGTTTAAAATAAAAATATTAACGCAATAATACATGGCATTTGAACGAACATCAGTAACCGCAGCGTGCATATGCAAAATTCTCACTCTTAGTTTACCATAATTCATTGTAATTCTGAAGTTTCAAGCCATTTTCTGCCGTGCACTTGTTCAGTCGACTCGGTCGGTAAAAGGACCACCTTAAGGGGATACAACACCTTTAAATCCGTAAAACATACAAGACCAAGTCAAGTAGGGCGAATGCTTCCAATAGCGCTCGTCCTCTTTAGTTCGTCCTTTGGCTGCTCCTCTCTACTGCCCTGGCGTTGAAATCGCCTGCTATCAGTACCGATTTTTTTCCTACAGCATCCTGTACTATCCGGTCCAACAGTTGTCTGAATTGTTCTATCGACGTGTAGGAGAAGTATAGCAGCTGTAAATGTGTACGCCTGCGACCTTAGCGCGTACGAATCCTTCATTACGTCTTGTCATTTTTTCTTGGAAAGCGGCGTCTCTGTATGTCCATATCGCCGCTTTACCAATACTGTCCATATCCCACGATGGTTTGTCCAGGTCTCTGTATTGTTCACAGGCGATGGCTATGTCGATTACTGTCTCACGGACATACTGGCTCGGTAGGTTCTGTGAAGTCGCGCAGTGATTCATATTCAACTGCATTATTTTCATTTTCTTCGTCTGTCAGTGACTTCTACTGCAGCTCGGTAAACTGGGCATGCATAGCTACCAGCTGCGTGGTCACTCTTCCCACCTGTACCTCCTTTGCAGAGTACACAGTTGGGTTGGTTCTTACACTCCTTTGCTTTGTGCCCATCTTTTCCACATTTGAAGCAAAGCTTACTTCTGTCTTTAGTTACTGTGCAGTTTCTACCGATATGGCCAAAACCGAGACATTTATAACACCTTAGCGGCTCGTTTTTGCGGTTAGCCACCCGGATCCTATAGTTGACTCATCCTATTCCTATCTTCTATAGCTTATTGTTAGTGATCTTAATCGCTATCTGAGCTGGTACCTGTATCACTGCAATCTGCGTGACTTCTATGATGTTCTTTTTGCCGATTTTCTTCTGTAGTGCTTTCAGTACCCCCTCTTTTGAGGTAAGCATGTCCAGATCTCTTACTTCAATGGTTCCTTCTTCCTGGAGTGCTTTTATTGTGGCGCCTTCCACTAGTACCGCTTTAACTGCATCTTGGAAGTCCGAGGTTTTGACTTCTTTTCTAAGCTTTAAGCTCTATCAGAAGATCTCCTGCAACTGTTCTGCGTATTTTATTTACGATATTCCCCAGTGTGTTAAGTAACGGAGCCGCTTTCATTTTTGACAAAATGTCTGCAAAGCTCTTTCCTTCTGCTGCCTTCAAGATCAAAGCATCCTGTCTGGGAGGTCTTGCCCGCTTCGGTCCATCCTTGCTGGTCCTATTATGGTTTGTAATGCCAGGGACACTTTTATCCTCATTGCTTGCCTTTTTCTCTTTTTTCTTTGACTTTTTTGTGACGACTTCCTGCTATGCTGTCTTTTTAGGTTGATTATCCGCTCCTTTGTTTCCTCTATTTCTATCCTGGGGAGTAGTTAGGGCTTCCTCTGTTGTTCCCGCCTTCCAAGATCTGAGACTCGTGGTCGTCTGGGGTTCCCTCCCCTGAGTTCCCGGGCGCTGGCATTGCTGTAAGTTATCTTTTGCTATGCAGAGATTCTTATAGCTCGCTCTTATGATTTGGGCAAGATCTTTAATTTGCTTGTTCACATTGTGCCTGTCCCTGACATTATCCATCAGTTCATCGATTCTGCTGCTAAGGTGATCCAAGTGCGCATTCCTTTGTGATTTGCATACAGCTCTTATCCCTGTCTGCATCAACCCCCATTTCCATATGTGTGTGTGTGTTTTTTTTCTGATTCTCTCTCAGAAAAAGAGGTATTAGGGAAAATCTTAGAAAGATTATAGAATGACCTTGTTTATGGAGTCGTCGAGCCCCCCATCGCCAATGTTAGCCTTGTGTCGGATTCACACCGACTAAACCCATCCCTCTTACGGCCAGGTAAAAAAAAAACCTAGCTATAAAAAGAAACGCCTCCTATGCCTTATCGTCCCTTGGTAATGGTGCCTAGCTTCATCTTCTATGCCCCTGAACCCCCCGGTACCACCGTCAAGCAATGCTTTGCGGGCCGGGGGGGGTTTCGCCTGCTTCTCGTTGATGTCGTCGTCATCACTATAGTCATCCTTCATTTTCTGCGTCGCACACACAAACGTACATACTCAGCTTCTTCGTCTTCTTCTGTCTTCTTCGTGCTTTCTGTATAATAATCGGCTCAGGAGTTACTCTGGTCTGAAAATAACTCTCAAGTTCTTTTCGCTCCTGATAATATCGTGAGCACTCGCAAAAGACGTGCTCGACATCCTCTGTTGCATCTGAAGGTACAGCAAGGAAAGGTACCCAACCCGAACTCACCGATTTTGATGATTTTCAT
>JAZHPH010000575.1:20705-37856 GCA_037356405.1 Nasonia oneida | reverse complement strand
TGCGATAATCCAGAGATAATACAGAATATAGTTTGGAAAGAAATTCTAATTGACGAATATTTCATTAGAAATGGATGAAAAGAAAACATCAGATGTATTCAAGTAACAAATTTATTTCTTGTGTGTAGTCTTCTTTTCTCATCTAGTTAGTCATTATTTATATTTTATATATCTGTTACAGAAAGCCAACAACAATGACCTACAAATGTGATTACTGCAAAAGTCAATTCAAATCTTTACAAAATAAATTAAAACATGAAAGGACACAACACGCTTCTACCATAAATACTTGTAAAAAGTGTTTTTCAACATTTAAATGTAAAAGAAATTTTGTAAGACATAAAAAGGAACATATTCGAAGAACATTTAGTTGTATGAAATGTAAATCACAATTTAAGAGGTTTTGTCATTTAAAACGGCACTTTCTCATGCATGACAAGAACAAAAAACTTATTTGTTATTACTGTGATTATAAAACATACAGAAATGACAAGTTAAATGTCCATTTCAAAAAGAAACATAAGGTATATGATTTCTGATGTTAAATAAATTAAATACTTGAATTATTACTATTATTAAGTATTAATTAATATTACTTTTTATATTTAGAAATTCGACGATATGTTAAAAGAGTTCCTAGTAATACTTATTACAATATTTTACATAGAAAGTATGAATTCTCATTAAGAAGTCTGACACAGTCATATATCCTACAAATAAACTGTTTCGGAAAAATCCAACCATATGTGTGTCTCCAAATTTACCAACAAGCAGTTCCCTTTTGTTCCTTAAATCGCAGCCAATGCCTAACGGAGAAGTTCTCGCTTTCGACTCCAACGAGCAGCAAGGTACACAATAAACTTGCCACTTCAAAAAATTTACAAAATGGGCAACTGTATACTTTACCAATACTAAATCAAAAACAATAATGCTAAATGCTCAAGTATGCATATATACGACGGCGAATACGAAACATAGCTGTGGATACCCAAAGACCGTTTAGAAAAATTGAGGAATTGCCGTTAAGAAGTCTGACCCATTCGTATCCTACAAATAAACTATTTCAGAAATTTCCCAACAAGCACAATCATATGTTCATGAATTATATCCAATACCTGCCAAAGAAGCCCTCGTTTACAACTCCAACGAGGAGCGAGGTACACAATAAACTTACCACTTCAAAAAATTTACGAAATGAGCAACTGTATACTTTACCAATACTAAAGTGTGCATATATAAAGTTCGTTTGCGCTTACAGGTTAACTGCACTGTAAAATAAGTCACTGGAGCGCGTGATCCAGCTACGCGACAAGCTACGATCTGTTGCAACAACGTCGAACACGAAACATAGTTTTTATTCCAAAATCCCATTTACATGAGTAAGAAGTATTTCTTAAATGTGTATAAAATAAAAGTTAAATTCCTATATACTTCAACGTTTTTAATTTGTAAATAAGAAAGCGTGATTTCTCACGCCTGCCTAATTCAATCATCGGCGAATCGGTGTATTCCACGCTATAATTGAAGCAGCCGCAAAATCAAGTGTATAACAGAACTAATGCCGAAATCCGCCGCGAAGAGGAGCTGAGCTGCAACGATCAAGGTGACGAGAAGGGATGAGTCGCTGTATATTATCTTCTCGTCTCGGCGATAATTGTATAGGAAGTGCAGAGACACCGAATTTCTGGGTAGAGCCACTATTCCCATAACCACGGCCGAAAAGAGGGGAGCAGAAAGGGGGGAGCAGGAAGGGGGAGCAGAAAGGGGGAAGCAGAACTTACGGCAGCGGCGGCGGCGAAATCTTTTTATAATATAGAGAGAAATTAATTAAATAGCAAAATATAATTATTTAATTATGAAAGTTTCATGTTGTAAGCATCAAACAAATAAAATAGCAGCAACCAATTTTATTACCGTTGATAGCGCTTGAACATTATTATTTATATATTTAACCAATTAATTAAATAACAAAATATAAGTATTTGATTATAAAAATTTTATATAGTAAACAACAAAGAAAAAAAATAGCAGCAACCAGTTTTATTGATATTGGTAGCGCTTGTGCATTATAATTTATGTATTTAATAAATTAAATAAGTTATTTAATTTAATGTAATTGAGTTATTTAAATATTATTAAATTTACAGTACAAAACTACATTTTAAATAAGTATAAAAGCTGCTTCTAAATCTCAAATTTAGTAGCGCTCTCTTTATTATATACACAAATTTATGGTATAGAATATGTATATAAAAATTCAAAAATAAACTACTATATTATATTATCTTTAACATTTACTTTTTTATAGTAATTGTATTGACCATAAATTATTTATACTAACTATTCAAACAATATTAAATAAGTGAGTGTATCAAACTTATTATATACGCGTATATTGTCAATAATATTAATGCGGGCTTCTTTCGATATGCTATCTAATTTTTCAACATATTTTAACATTAAGATTATTATGTATCATAGTATTAACATTTTATGCATATTTCATATACATTTTAGAATGTTGTTACTTATTCATATTAATTATTTACTACTCTTTTAACTTTAAACTAATACATATTTTTGATATGATTTATTAGACTTGATTATTACAACTATTAAATTTATATTGAAATCTAAATATATTTTAATAGATTAACAGTTATATTTAGTTTTATAAAAATTTAGGAAATTATATTTATTTACTCATTGTTATATCGAAAGAATGACAGTTTCAACCCTGTTAAACGCAGAGTGTATTATTAATAAGCTTGGGTTGGAATCTAATTTTTGTTCTCAAAGTACATCCTCACACACAACAGACACACACGCACAGGCGCACGCTCACACACACAGGCGAAATAAAAAATAAATTTTTACTTCCAGTACACGATGTCCAGGTCTCAAAATCCCTTTCCGGACGACGAGACATAGTCTATGATACAACGCACTTAGTATACAACAAATATACCAAAAAAAATTTTTACTCCCAGTAGAGGATGTCTAGGTGTCAGGATGATCCTGAGGTTAATTCTTTATAATGTAATATATATGATATATGATTCTACCTTCCAAGTTATACAAAGTTTAACCACAAAAAGACCTTGTTTATAATCAAGAATATATTATCAGCTCCAGAATTTCAGGAAGACTAAAATTCCAAGCAGTCCTGAAAAATTCCCTGAAAAACCCCGAAAGTGCAAAATTTAATCTTTACATTAAAATATCACAATATTGGCGCACAAAAAAAATAAAATAAAGCGGTAGAAATGTTCTCAGATGTTAGGACTAAATGAGAAAGATAAAAAAAATTTCAATTAGAATTGAAGTGATTTGAATAAATTGAACTGGAAATGACGTTTTGGACATAAATTTAAGCTAATTAATATTATGTAGATAATTAATCATAGCATATTATATCCAAATGGGGTATTGGCAAGCGAAGCGAAAAAGGGTAAAATATATATCATAGGTTGCCCAAATAAGTATAACTAATAATCCAATATGAGGGGAGTAAATGTACGGGGCCTGTGAGCCCTATATGAACCAGGAAAACCTGTATATTGAATTGTAAATTAATGTGGACTTGGCTATATAGGACTTCAGAGCCCTTACTCATAAATAAAGAAATCTAATATCTCTTTCTATATGCAGAGTCGTCTGCAGAAAGTTCTGCAAAAATTTCTGCACATTTATTTCGTAAGCGAATGTCAGATATTTCGCGAATGTTTTGCAGGAATACTTGCAGGATGACTGTAAATCAACGTGCACACTGCATGTAGGTTTTCTTTAGGATTTTATGCATGATGTTTTCTGCATGTCATTCTGCTGAACTATCAACTGGCCTACTTACAGACGTTCATGTACATTATCTTATACATAATCCTGCACATTACCTATATGTTGGCATACAACAATGTTTGTAAACAATTTTGTAGGTATGTGTGCAGGTTATTTTCGTTAGAGTAAGCTTACACATATAATGGCGATAATATGCAATTTGCTCGCGTTTGAGCCGACTATCACAGACTGTTTCAAAGTCGTGTATGCCGAATCGAACTATATAACCCGATTTATAGTTGCCAGATTGGCGTAAACCGTTTTTATTAAAATTAAAAATTTATTAAATTTAAATAACTTACCAATAGATGATAAAGAAGTTTCTTCAACAACGGCAAGACTGCTATTATGAATCGTAAGATGATGTATGTCTAAGCCTAGGAATACAAAACCCTGTAATTTTGGCATATTATTGTGCCTTAATTTTAAATAAAATATGATTGAATTTTGTCGTCCTTTAAGACCATCCATTGCTTTGCTTATATGATTGAAGTCAGTAAATTCACAGATTACATCTAAACCATTTTTTTTTATACTGCAAGTACATGGAGATATTTCTGTCGGATTTGGGCACTGTTGAATATTTTGAGCTTCGACTACAATTTTCAATGATTGTAATAGAAGACAAAAAAAGTAATTTATTAAAAACTGTTTAAAAAGATACATCTTGAAAAAACTTTGCAGTAATGAAAGGTTATTGATATGGTTTTAACAGTGTCCGTGGTAACAAATTAGATGCATAATCATCTAATTCCTGATACCTTGACATTA
The DNA here is from genome assembly GCA_037356405.1 of Nasonia oneida. Lineage (NCBI taxonomy): Eukaryota > Metazoa > Arthropoda > Insecta > Hymenoptera > Pteromalidae > Nasonia > Nasonia oneida. Next base: position 33,248 of record JAZHPH010000575.1, on the reverse strand, counting down.
GATTTTCTCTCGCATCTGTAAACATTATAAATTTTATTTATCTAAAATAAAATAACCATTTTACAACGTTTATACAGCTTATTCTATGGTAAGTGATATTTTTGATATTTATTTACATTCGCAAAAAAGTGAGATCGATATTTGTTTGTTTTGATACTAACTATCTTGATTTAAAAATCATTCTTTTCAGGCTTAATTTAAAAATTGTAAAATTAGGCTATTTTAAGGCGACTGCCCATATTAGTGAGTAAAGAATACCAATAGATAACTCAGAAGCACTCTTATAGAAGTATAAGCACCCGCAGATAACAGCGCGTGCGAGGTACACTAAAAGCATGAATACTCGGCACGCATGACGGCTTTGTGCCATTACTTTGCGGTCATGTACGTCAATTTTTAAAGAGTTTTCAATCGCGCATTTGGCCTGGGCAAAATGTCACCAAATTGATGTCACAATATGTTACTGATTTTAAATTATCATAGCGGCAATTTGCCGACATTCGAGAAATTTTTTAGGGCGCGATCTGGCATATATATATTTTTTTTTTTTTTTTCGGCGAAGGTAGACTTATGCAGACAGTCTGCATAAGTCCCGCTGTGTGTGTACTTTTTGTCAGCATAAGTCCTAATTCATATATAATTAGTATTGATATGTCCACACAAGTACCTTTTCGCTAAAGCAATCATCACTCGTTGTATGCGGACGTCTGCATAAGTACCCTTGAGTCTGCATAACTCACGTTGCAATTCCGATTTTGTCAGCATAAGTCACGGTACATAGAAATATATATATATATATATATATATATATATATATATATATATATATATATATATATATATATATATATATATATATATATAAAAAGATATATATATATATATATTTAGAGACATATTATATATATTAAAAAAAAATATATATATATTTTTTTTTATTATATATCGTCGGTCCCTACAAAGAGTAGTACGGTTTAGATTTTCGCGGCGAAGAATAGTGCAGTTCAGATTTTCGAGGCGAAGAATAGTATAGTCCAGATTTTGCGGTGAAGAGTAGTACAGTTCAGATTTTTACGGCGAACAGTAATACAGTTCAGCTTCGCCCCGAGAAGACACCATACAAACCCTACAGAAAAATAACCCTACACCCTACACAATAGTATATTTTGATACAAGGGCGTAAGTGTTGGATCTAGGACGATAGAGTGAAGATATTTCTCTTATAAAGTTTTCTAAAAAAATCATGAAAATCATTTCGTATGAGCCGTCTATCGATCATGTCCTGGGGCCTTATTCACTAAGGTGTATCGCCAGGATATAGAGTCTTATGGTGTCAATGAAGCTTCCTGATTGGTCAAAACAGGTATATCCATGTAGAAGAGGACTTGATTACTTAGCTGTAGCTGCACGGAGAAAAAAGTGAGCTTAGAGGGACACCAGCACTCGTGTGCAGAATGAGAAACGCTTAATTATGTCGATACAGCACATACGCGTGCCATCACTGCACACAATCGTGCCGCATGAGAAGGGTCTAACCGAAGCTGATACAGCACAAACCCGGTGCTGTTTTGGCACCAGTTCTTGTGCTACCTCGTTTACAGCGCGCGCATAGTGTTACAGAGGCATTTTTTCTGTTCGACGTGTTGCATCAGAGTTCTAGTTGTGGCTTATTATATTTGTTATTATTTTATTCAAAGGTGTATCACCGATACGATATCCAATTCAAAATAGTTACCAAAAAATAGCTTTTACTAAACAGCTAAGCCCGAGATCTTGAATAAAAAAAATTGTCGAAAATGACCGCCCTTTTAAAAATGCATGCTATTTGAAATGGGGTAAAATTCGTCGAAAATGCCATTGGAACAAGAATTTTCAGTATTTTGTCGGAATTTCTCATTTTAGACAATTTAAAACAGGGCACGACAATTACGAGTAATTTAAAATAGAGTGAAAATCGTCTTATATGTTTCGATGCCATTTTCGACGAATTTTACCTTATTTCAAATAGCACGCATTTTTTATAGGGACGGTCATTATGGACAATTTTTCATTTTGAATTCAAGATCTCAGGCTGCTGTTCAATAATGCCGGAAAAAATAATGTTTGCTCAGCTAGGTAATAAATTACTCGTGGCACAATAAAGACTTTTTTGATATTTTTTGGTAACTATTTGAAATTGGATATCGTATCAGTGATACACCTTTGAATAAAATAATAACAAATATAGTAAGCCACAACTAGAACTCTGATGCCCCACGTTGAACATAAAAAATGCCTCTGTGACACAGCAGCTGTATAGCATAGCAGAGCATAGCATGATGGAGCCCTATGTACACTATTCCTAAAAAAAAATTGCATGATTATTACAACATTCTACGGGCTGCATTCATATTTGTTCAATTGATTGTAATTTACCAAATGCACGTCATGGAATTAACTTTGTTGATCGGCATTATTAGTTAAAAAACAAATTCCCAGCTGCTAGTCAAGCTGTAAAAGTCGTTATTATCATCTTTGGTACACATATATTTCGAAATATACTATTGTTTAGGGTGTAGGGGTTGTACGGTGTCTTTCCCGGGAGGATTTGAACTGTAATACTCTTCGCCGCGAAAATCTGAACTGTACTACTCTTCGCCTCAAAAATCTGAACTGTACAACTCTTCGTGTCAAATATGAACTGTACTACTCTTCGTAGGAAATCTTAACTGTACTGCTCTTTGTAGAACCGACGATATGACCATATAGATAAGTATTAATAAATTAAGTTTTTTGAGGTTAGGGTTACATTAATATTGACTTCTTGTTTCTTGTAACGTTTATAAGTTATTATTGCATAAATTGTCATAAAGTTTCTTTACATATTTTGAATTTTCATGTCCTAAATTCACTATAGACAATCATTCAGAAAGTCACTTTTTAATTCATTAATTATATAGTGTTATAAGATGTCTCTTGTTGTCTGTATACTTATTAAATTGACATTTATGTAATGTTGCTGTCCCAAAGAATGTACAGGTTAAAATCAATTCGCAGTAGACGTAAGTAGATAGGCTATTCGCTCTGTGCACAATTTACTATCAGCGCCACATTTGACGGCAAAATTGAGAACTGTTGGTTTGCTAAAATATATTGGCTTATATGGAGATTTATACAAAATAATTTGGTAAGAAATTAGTATTGCTTTAAACCGACGCAAACTTTTTTGAAAGATAAATATCAGTGCCCTTGATGTATGCAAAAATTGACAAGCATTTTAAACAGCTAGGGATTTCATAAGAAATGTTTTTGTTATTTTCCAATATAAGCTACACATTTTTGTAACCATTTAGTTCCGAGGGTGGCCACCAATTTATGTAGAATACGCGTAAAATACATCAATGCACAGAGTGAATAGGCATACCAAAACATAGGCATACACCCCCTCTTCTTTCAAAGTGTTTTAGCACCCGATGAGAGTCATCATTTTTCCTCTCTTCATTATGTTTCGGAATGCCTATAGCATTTTCTATTTTTTTTATTGCTTCCTTCTAGAGAAAGCTTTCTAATAGTAAAATTTTGAGTTTCGTCAAAACTTCTAGAAAATACTTTTTGATGTGTTAGAAGTTCAAATCAAGTGTTTTTAGAAAATGTCCGTATATGTGTATAGATGTGTGTATGTATACCGTAATATTTCTGGTGTTTTTCTTTCTCTCGGAGAAAGAGGTATTAAAAAAAATCTTAGAAAGACCATAGCATAACCTTGTTTATGGAGTCGTCAAAACATCCCCATCCACAATGTCAGCCGTGAGTCGAATTCCCACCGACAAAACCCATCCCCTCTTCGGCCATGTGAAAAAACATCCAGTCGTAAAAAGGAACACCTGGTCGAAAACTGCGTGAGGTAGTAGTTAACATCCCCGTGTCTTCTTCTAATCCAGATTTTTATTCTTGGTATAAGGCGATGAGTCCATCGTCCTTTGCCACTAGCGTCCCATGTTGTTTGCCATTCAGCTATCGTCTTCTTTCTTGCGGCATCCCAGATCTCATTCTGGCTTTTGTCACTGAATCGTCTCCTAGCTTTAAATGCGTCCTTTCTTTCCAACGCTAAGAGGTCAATGGGTAACATACCTGCTATGATACAGGCAGCATCGACCGATACCGTACAGTAAGCGGACGCCAGTCTAGTGCACTTCGCCTATATATGGTAGTCAACTTTTGTGCATACGATTTCAATCGCATCGCATCTGCCCATATTGGGCCTCCGTAAAGCATAATCGATGTAGTTACACTAGCTAAGAGTAACCGTCGCTTCTGAGATGGCCCTCCTACAATTGGCCTTAATTGTGATAGAGTAGCTCCAACTTTTGCTGCTTTATCGTTGACTATTTCCAGATGCTGTTTAAATCTTAGTGTTGCATCGATGGTGATGCCCAAGTATTTGATGGTTGGTTGAGAAATGATCTCATGTCCATCTACCGTCAGTATGATTTCCTCCATCTTCTTCCTACTGGAAATAAGGATAACTTCTGTTTTGTGACTGACTCGTTCCAATCCCGTCTCTGTTAGCCATTCGTGTATTACACGGGTTGACTCTTCAGTTATGTCTGTCAACTCTTCTTTATGTATCGTTACTACCACTACTGCTATGTTGTCAGCGAATCCTACGACTGTTGCTCCTTCAGCTAATTGTAGCTTAAGTACCCCGTCATACATGATATTCCAAGTTGGTGGGCCAAGTACTGACCCTTGGGGGACGCCTCCTGTAACTTTATATGCCTTGGTACCGTCCTCAGTGTCATATAATAGAATTCTGTCCTTCAAGTAGTCGAACATCATCATTCTTATATACAATGGCTCATCCTGCTTCCGAAGTACCTTGTGTATTTTACTCCATCTGGCCGAATTGAATGCATTTTTGACATCCAATGTAACTATGGAGTAGTACTTCTTTTTTCCTCCCTTCCATCTTTTCCCCTCTATCGCTGTTTGTGCAGTGTCAATCAATCACTAGACTAACTGCGTCTAGGGTTAAACGCTTCTTTCTGAAGCCATATTGGTGTTTCGCTAATCTACCTTTTTCTTCTATAAAATGATCCATTTTGTAGCAGATAATGCGTTCCAGAATCTTCCCCGTGGGTATGCAGCATGCAGTGTGGTCTGTATGATAATGTGGGACTTCTCGGGTGGTTTCTTTCCTTTTGGCAGAAGCACTAGTCGCTGTTTTTTCCAGTTTGTGGGAAATGTTCCCTCTTCTGGACATGTATTGTAGAAGTCTACGAAGACCTCTGGATAAGCATGAATGGCATGCTGTTCCGCAATATTTGGAATGCTATCCGGCCCTGGGGCCTTGTTGTTTCCTACCCTTCTGCAGGCGGCTAACAATTCCTCATTCGTGATCGGTGGGATAGCCTCTTCAGTTAAACCTATTTCGATGACACTTGGCATTTTGGAGGGGGCACGTAGCTTCCTTATATCTTCTTTATTACTATTTTGTATGGTCGACCCTACAGGGTCTTGTTTGACCTCATCCTGTAATTCCTTAAGGCACCGTCGTTTGTTTTCGCGGATTATTTTCCAAAGACTCCTGTTAGCGTCCTTTATTTCTTGTCCGCGGGCATCTACTATTTCCTGGCCTATACCAGTTTTATAGTATTTCTTCCTTGCCCGTTGTTCTCGTCTTTTGGTCCAGTGGCACTTGCTACGTGCATTCGCTTGTCCCAGTATACTGGTGGTCGTCTACTGTATGCCACTCTTCGTGGCATTGCAGCGTCATATGCTCGGGTGATGTTTACCGTCACCTGCTCCACCTTGCTGTTCGCCATTCCAGACATTAAATCCAATTGTTTAACATGTAGGCTATGCTAGAAACTTCCCCACACGGCCCCCCATGGGGCGCGGGGCCGAGATACGCTCGTCCAACACGTGGCGGCTCCACCTTGAGCATGGTTTAAGGAGGAATGCACAAGGCATTTCACCCCAAACCGCACCCTTAGCTTCGCCGCGACTACCGATTCTCCCCTTGGCTGGCAAGGCCGCAGGGAACCCTCGGTGGGGGCCGGGACCCATCCAGTCCCTAACGGCTAAGCAGGCCGCTCCCCGAGTTGAGACCGCAACTCACACGTCGAGGCCAGAAAAGAGTTCCGGACTCCGATGGTGCAGAGCACCCAAGGAGTCTTTCACTCAACCCCGACCTCTAGCCCTGAGCGATATGGGCTGTAACCACTGCCACCACGAGTCCAAACCCAGTGACCGGGGCGGGGCGGACGTAGTCCCCCCCCCCCCCCCCCGGGCCGCCCCCCCGCCCGCCGGGGCGCCGTTTAGCCTCTGGTATGAGGGCCGGTAGAGGTCTTGCCACCTCGGCACCGGCAGGCCAGCTCGGGTTCGTGGGTACGCCAGGCCCAAAGGTTAAGAACCCCCCTGCGATACGCCGTTCCAGACAGTTGCATTTCTTCTAGTGCTAACAGAAACATCTCCTTATCATAATCCTTCGTTTTCCAACTAACTTTATTTGTCGTTGTACTCGCGCTGGGTCTCCTTTTTAGTATTCCTACCATTATTATGGTCTGATGATCACTATGTGTATTACACTAGGTATTACACTGCCTTTAAAAATCCTAACTAAGGCTTTTCAGAATAAATTTAATTACAAGGCGGGCCTTATTCTGATTACTTATGAAGTTTAGTAATATTTGGTCATTATGAACGCCATACGGAATCGACGTAATCGGGTTAATTAAATCAATACATTTTCTAAAATGACAGCTATTTCAATCATTTTCCAAAAGGAATCAGTCCATTTCATCTATTTATTTCTTTGAATCCATGAATCAGTATACACGACCAAAAATGTTTTTAACAGGTATAAATTAAAGGTACGTCCATCTAATTATTTAGGTTTTAAGGCATTTGGTTTTAATCGAATGTACTCAACTAATAGAAACAAAAAGAAATAAGCTTCGTGTTCAAATTCAGTGACTCAAAATTCATAAAAATAGCCTTCGTCAATAATTTTCCTCCAGACGTAAATTTCTTAACCGCGTAAAACAGACATTTTGGGTGGTTTTTGAGGTTAGGGACGAGCGCTTGAGGTATCGGTAAAAAAGACGGCCGGTTTCGTGTCCAGCAGCACAAAATACATAAAAATACTCTCTGTCAATAATTTTCCTCCCGTCGATCACAGGATAAACCTCTCAACTTCGTGAAAAAGCAATCTCTAAAAAAAATTAACTTTTAAAAAAGTAAAAGGTTAAACCACGGAGCGCACCATCTAGACGTCGTCATCAGCTACCCTGTACACCTAGACAGAGTACTTGAATGATTTTTATACCTAGACACCAAAAACCACGGAGCGCACCATCTAGACCTCGTCATCAGCTACCCTGTACACCTAGACACAGTACTTGAATGATTTTTATACCAAGACACTGAAAACATCCTGAATCTTGTCATCGGCTACCCTGGCAAGCTAGTTACTGTTACAGCAGTATGTACCGGCAACCTCTTAATTCTAAATATCGTAATATATTAAGTATTATATTTTCTTGAGTAAGCAATCCCCATCTGTATATAGCTTTGCGGCCAACTTCACGATCCCAACACTTCTTGCGGCTAACTTAACGGTCCTTTCACATTTCGGGCTGAAGAAGGAAAACGTGATTTTAGCATTTGTGGATTATACACTCACATATTATAAAGATAAGCAGCCATTATTTTCACTAATATATTTTCGCTAATATTTTTGTTGGAAATCATAGTTTAGCTCAGAAAACATTCTAATGAGCCCAAAAACCCTACCAACAGTAATGATAAGTATTTTTTTTTTTGTATAATGAAAAATCCGAACACCAATATAGAAGTAAATAGTGGCACGGGCGCCAAGGCTTCGTCTGCTTCTCAAACTCGCCTTCGTGGCACTACCGCGCCACTTGATTTTGGGGGGTATTTTTTGAGGTTAGGAACGAACGCTTGAGGTATCGGTAAAAAATACCGTTGGATTCTTGTTCAGCAGCTCAAAATACATGAAAATAGTTGTTGCTTAGAAATTTTCTGTGCCCCTGTGATTTCTGACAGCTTGATCATTTCGTAAAGTAGTAATTTTTTAAGGTTAGGGAACGCATAGCTCCGCCTGGGAACAAAATTTATAAAAACGCCCCTCACTAATTGAAAGTACATAAAAATGCTAAATTTTCCATATTTTTAAAAAGTTTTATATCAAAAGGAATTTTGGGCAGAGCTATATATAGTATAGTTTTTATTGTATAATAAAACAATATTTTATTTATTAGATCTATAAATTTAGTTAGAGGAGGCTACGTGCCAATAAATTAGCAGCGGTTTTTTTTATTATTTTACTTTACAGTTTATGCTGATAGAATAATTTCATGAGTTTGACGTTGTGCAATGCACAGGTAGTCATATAGCTTGGATTATAATTTGTGTATACTGTGACGCACTTAAAAGATGGTTTTGACGGATAGACATACTGTTCAATGTTGTGAACAGGAAATTTGAATCGTTATTTCATGTAAAGCGTCACGAAGCAAGTTTCCAATTTAAGAGTAGTCATGTCTATCCGTTTTCCACCTGATGCCATGATAATTATGTTTAAGCCAATTGTTTTCCCTTTGTATTTGTCTAAGATTTTTTTCTAAGAAAAGGGATTTTTGAATGTTAGAACAACAGGATCACTATTTTTGTTGAGAGGTATGATTGCTATTTCCTTCAGAATATCGACGCCTGAGGAGAATAACGACGTATCCTGCAAGCCGCTTCAATTGCTAAAGGCAAAGTGCAAAAATGGGGGATCCGGCGCGGGACAACTGCGCGCGGTGTAGATAGTAAAGTCGCGTCGAAAACCATTTTTAGGTGATATTTCGAAAAAAATGAAGTATAGCTAAAAAATATAGAATAAAAAAGTTTCTCAATGCAAAAATAAACATTTTAAAACAAGTTTCAACTTAGTGCGATGTTAGACTTTGAAGATATCACATTTTAAACAATTAATCTGTTTAAATTCCGTATTTGCGAACAAAAAAAAAATGAAAAACGCCCGCCAGGCAAAAAGCAATTAATAATACCTCTAGACAATACAAAATAATCAAAAATGCCCGCCGGGCGAACGAATATTAAAAACGCCCGCTAAAATTAAAAAAAAAATAGTTAATAGCTCACATCAAATATACATATATGTATGTGTGTGTGTATACGATCAGAAACATGTGAGTGTGTGTGTGTTTGTAAACGCGGAAATCAGTACATGCGTTACAAAAAACATGGTGTCAACTAAGGGCTAAGTGGGCTTTTTTGGCCTTGTGAGGTTGCAGTACTCGTCTGCGGCTCGGGCTAACTCGCCTTGACTCGTACTGCAAACTTCACACTCGGCCTAAAAAGCCCACTTCAGACCCTAGGTACACAATATACTATTAAAAACAAAAATAAACATTTTGAAACAAGTTTTAACTTAGTGCGATGTCAGACTTTGGAGATATCGCATTTCAAACAATTAATTTGTTTATCACTTTTTATGTCCCACTTTTTTAAGGTTTAAGTGGCGACCTAAGGATAAAATAAACAATTATATCTATTTTTACTAGAATTTTAGAATAATTAATGATTTCAATAATTTAGTGCCATATTGGATTTAATCGTGTAAGGGAGTGAGAAAGTTGGTGTGTGAGTTTGCAAAAATTGAGTAACTAAAAAGGAGGAGAAGGGAGAGAGAAGGTAAGAGTAGGTAAAGAAAGAGGTTAAAAAGGCAAGGGACAAAAAAATGAAAAGGACAGAGATAGATTAACAATAGAAACGGACGCGAAGGAGGGTGATAGAAGGAAGAGATTAGGAAAAAAAAGAGAAGAATAGAGATGGTGGAAAAAAATGAGTTTCACAAACACGGAGGTGCATACAATAATACACAGAACAGGGTACGGGAACGGAACGGAAGAACAGGGATTTAGAACACCGCAACCGAGTATAGTAAAATCCTTAAAAGAGGCGGAAACTTCAAAAAACGTGGCAACACTGAAAGGTGGAACAAGGGGAGGAGGCAGAAGCGGAGGTGGGACAGAAAACATATTGAAACAAAGGAAATTAGAGGACAGTTTAAAGTCAAAAGAAGAGACGGCTATAAAAAGAAAGAATATGAGCCCGAAAGAAGCAGTGGAAAAAAAATAAGAAAAAAAGGGCAGAGGGCACAGGGAAGAACACGGAGAGAAGGAACGCTTTTGCTAGAGGAGACGCTGTGAAAATGGCACTACAGGCCAACGAAAAATCGGGAGAAGAGACAGAAGAGACAATGAATCAGATCCTACTAAAGTAAGAGAAGATGAGCGCCAAAATAGACAAGAACAAGGAAATAAAGAGAGAGAAGATGATAGAGAACTGGGGACAGAGGTACATGGGCTTAGAACAAAAATGATCAAAAAAATGGAAAAAGGGCTGAAAATGGTGGAGGGCAAAATAAAAGAAGAAGATAAAGAAAAGAAACAGAAAGGAATAGAGAAAGGCGTGTAAACGGGATGCGGATCGGAAGTTAGAAAATGAAAGAAAGGAAAGGAAAAAGAAGTTGAAAGAAATACTAAACATGATAGAAAAACTTTAAAAAATGGGAAGATAAACAAAAAATTGAAGAAACACAGATATGAGAAATTGAGAAGAATGGAACGGATGCTGAGGTGGGGAAGTATAGAAAACAAATTGAAAAATTAGAATAGAAAATTGAGAAGTAGGAAAGAGACAGAAAAAAGAAGGCACTGGGACAAGAAAACGGTGGAAGATTGGATAAACAGCAGACTAGGCATAGAGATAGCAATAAAGAGGACATGGATACAGAAAGGGAGAATTCGCAGTATAGGCACACATAATGTAAAAACAGGAAGGAAAAAGGGTCAATTATGATAGAAAAAACTGAGTTGTAAGGATAAGACATATTTATAGACCACGACCTTACATGGAGAAAAAGAAGAAACTAAGGGAATACGCAGCATAAGAAAGGACTGAGCGTAAAGAAGTTAAGATAGGGTACAACAAGTTATGGATAGAAGGGGTAGAATACATATGGAGAGAAAGGAAACAGGAGCTTTTTCGGAGGAAAAAGTAGCACAGAAGGGCTTAAAGATAATTAGTTTGAACGTAGCAGGAATAAAGGAATTAGATGAAAGGGCATGGCGTTATATAAGAGGGTTTGATGTTATCTGTCTACAAGAATCATGGTTAGAAGACAAAGAAGGAAAATTCTGGGAGAAGAACTAGGAGGATTCTAGGTTGAAGCAAGAAACGCAAAAAAGGGGGAGAAAGAGGGAAAGTAAAAGGAGAAATGGTGATGTCAGTGAGACTAAGAGATAAAACAGAGAAAATAGAATGGATTAAGGGAACGACGAACGAATTTATAGAAGCAAGGATAAGGAAATGGGGGGAAACATAGTGGATAGGAACAGCATACATGAGAGAGGAAAAACAGGACAACTATAAAGAAATAGAAGAGATGTTATAGAAGGCTAGACGAGAGAAGGTGATATGGTGCGGAGATATTAATGCGGGAACGGGATTCGAAGGAGGTGGAATAGCTGAAGAGGGAATCGTAAAGACGGGAGTATCGAAGGACGAAAAGAATAACATAGAAGGGGAAGAATTACTAGACAAGATAAGGGAGCTTGACCTCATCATAATAAACAGGAACACAGAAGAAAACGAAGAAGGAGAAAACACATACATAAGAGATGCAGGCTGCTCAGTGATAGATTATGTAATAGCCAACGAGGAAGGGAGAAGAGGGGTAAGTAAAATGAATATAAGGATAAAACAGGGACAGCAAGAGCAATGTGAACAAAAAAACAATAGAGCAATACCGGGAAGAACTGAGCAAGAGAGAAGAGGCAACGGAATGGACAGAGCTAAAACAAAAATTGGAGAGAGCAATCAGAAAGAAAAAGGAAACGGAAAGAAGGAGAAGAAAAATTCGTGGTGGGACGAAGAATGAAGAAGCAAAAAAGCAGAGGTAAGAAAGCTAGGTAATCGAGAACAAATTCTAGAAAGTGGTGAAATGTAGAATAAGGAAGAGAAGAATGAGAAGGTAAGAGAAAGGAAAGACGAGTAACGAGCTCGATGTGGGGGCTAGGAAAAGAGCTTTTCAGGGATAACTAGGGACTAAAAATAAAGATATTTGATACTGAGACGGCGGCCTTACCTGGTAGGTAAGAGAGCAGCTACGAATAACTTGCCGATATCGGCAAGTTACCGACCATGTAGTGCTAGCGTCAACTATGTAATAATCTACCTGAGCGCAGGTAGATGGCGTGCACGTATAAAGCATTGGAGAGAGGGATAGCCTCGGGCATAGAAGGAGCTCCGCTGCGCTGACGAAGTCATTCGCTCTCTGATGCATAAATCAGGCCGATAGAATGAACTGTTGATCTCATCTACCGACCAATCGTCCGAATACTTCGTACGTAACGAGCATAGTGCTCTCGAAAGGTTATCCGGGGGATTATTCCTCTTTCCAAATAGAATAGCAGTTGTTGATCTTCTGTATATTATGCACAATATATATATATATATATATATATA